>PVJX010000759.1:65611-212179 GCA_004027295.1 Dolichotis patagonum | reverse complement strand
GAATATGTGTGATAGTTCAAACAAATTTTTTTCTTTTTTATCAAAAATGAGATATTATAATACCCATTGATCATTCTCTGTTATTCGGTTCAGAAAGCCCTGGAATTCTTTCACTATATCCATGCCTTTATACTATTGTGTTATGTTTGATATTATTGTAATTGAAACTATGCTCAACTATAGCAGAGTAAGAGATATGGCGTTAGATACTGTTGATGTCCAGAATAAGAAAAATTAGGAGTCATAATGATGAGAGCTGACAAAACAGTACACAATGAAATGTACCAAAGACCAATAAGCACACTAGTCTGGTACCATTAAAAAACTATTTAGAAAGATTTAGAAAGACCATTAAGAGCACAGTGTGGGCTGGAGATAAAGCTCAAATGTAAAGCATTTGTGGAAGGCAGTGGGTCTGATCCCCAACACTACACACATAAATAACACAATTAGACATTATATAATATATAATTACCTCATATAGTTATACATCACAAAATCATACATATATGATGTTAGGTATAACTTAACTTAAAATTTAAATTATACTCAATAATACAGTAAATGTTAGAAGTCAACTCTTAGATATTTATATTGCATTATATATCACAGTTAAAACTAGAAAATTATGCTTAAATGTAAATATTACCTTTAAATAAGAAAAAATATATACGAGAATAATCTGACTTTTGGAAAGTTTTTGAAGTATATAAGCAATCAAACTAAGCATAAAAATCATTATGTATACTTAAAGACAAAATTCTAAAGATAAAAATATTTTTAAATAAAAGCCAAATACATTAAAATTTATTTTCTGAAATATGACAAAATGTATCATAAAATGTACAGAATTTATTTAAACTGATTACAAGCATATACATATAATAAGTAATATATATTTGACAAAAAGTACTTAATTTCAGTAGGAACTGCAGAAATACGAGTGACAATAACACTGACAAATGAGACATAAAAAAAAAAACAAAAGGAATTCTTTAGTATGGCAAAAGACTTGCAAAATTTAGAAAATAGAGGTGAAAATGCGGTAATAAATATTAAGCAACTTAGAAAGATATGCTCTTTATTCTAGTAATTTCCATGAGAAATTTTACATATAAAAATGTAAAGAAAATTAAGATTTATATACAAGCATTAATATTTAATGGTTGTATTATGGAGCACTCAGTAAAGTATTGTGCAGCCATGAGAATAATGTATTTTAGAGCACTTGCAAGTTTTCAAAATTCTTCATTATATCAGAAATACATTATATGTCACACACACACAAAAAAACATGAGTTTGTATAGAATTAATTTAATTTAATTTAATTTTTTAATTTTTTAAAAAAATTTTTGGTACCAGGGATTGAACTCACGACCTGGTGCTTGCCAGGACAGGTGCTTATGCCACTAAGCTAAACCCTTGGCTCCTGTATAGAATTTATTTGAAAAATTTTAAAAGCACTGACAAAATGGAAAAGAATCCTAAAATATAAATATAAGGATTTATTACTTTTTTAAACTATGAATCATTTTAACATGTTTCTTGAAAAGCTTTTTAATTTCCAGCTTCTAAGTGAGTATACTTTTTACAATACTAAAAATAAAACATTTTTAAAATATAAAAACAAATGATAAAGGGGATTTAGCTTTGCGATGTAAGTGCGAGGTCATGAATTTGATCCCCGTACCAAAAAATAAGTAAAAAATAAAAAAAAATGAAAACAACGTTCCCAAAACAAAGGACAAAAATGGAAAAACTAACAAAATTGACTTTAACAAGGAAAATAGGATTTTTTAATTTACCTATTCAACTTTAAGCTTCTAGAACTTAAGAAATCAACCACTTTGTGAAATATAAAATTACAATATGTTGCTGTCATTTATATCCTCAGTATTAAATCGCACACTTCTGTTTCTTTGCCTTTCTTTTAATAATCTGTATTAGCATTTTTTAAAAAAGTTTTTATGTAATAATATAGTTCAACTGATGACCAATGCATTTCATCTACTACGTATCTACTTAAGCAAACTTTGAACCGAGACATTGGACCGGGTATCTTTTAATTAAACAAATATGCAAAGAATAAACATACTCAAATTGCAAAGAAATATTTTGGAAGAAATGTATAATAACCCTATAAATAGAATTACAGTATGACTGCATCTTAAGATGGTTCCCCCCCTTTTTTTTTAATATTGAACCTTGGATATTTCACTGAGACACTATTTAATGCTTAATCAATCTTAGTTATTGAAAGTTACAAAATATTTCCCAGTGTTTTGATAAAACCACCTCACATAAAATTTCCAAAGAATTTTTTATTACCACTTACTATTTATAGAAGCTCATTATTTTTCTCTGGGTGTATACTAAATTTAAGGGGAAACATTAAAATAATTAATAATAATTTAGTGATCTTTTTTTCAATCCAGTAATGTCAGGCTGCTGAATGACCTGAAAACGAATCTTTCTGGTAACATATTACTAACCTTAAAAAATAAAATAAAATGTATGTACCACGAAGTCAGCTTTCAGTTAACTATTTCTATTTGAAAGTTCAGGAAGTTATGAAGAAAATTGTTATTTTCTGGTAAGCACATCCAATTCACCATGTGGCAATAAATAGCAAAAAATAGCATCCTCCCCATATGGAAAACTACTTTACAAATTAAATTTATTTAATGTTTATATCAAATACTCCAAGAATTATAACTCAATGGGCTTACTCAGTTTAAATTTGCATCGCAGAGAAAACTTCATGATAATTACATTAGAAAACAACATCAGTTTATCAGGAAGGCTAAAAATCCCACACGATGGCAAGAGCTCAAGTGAGAACATTGTAAAAAGAACTCCATGACCACAGAGTGATTATTTTGGCACGCTCAGCTGTTTAATATCATGCCTGAATGCCCCTTTCTGGCTGATGAGTTTCCTTTGTAGGATATGACAGGCCGAAATGAATTTGAACCCTTGTGAATTAAAACTCTCTCATTCATTTACTTGGGCTGAAATCCTTTATGCTTTCAAAAAATGTGACTCTTCTTTCAATGAGTCTGAAGATACATACAATCACAAGTGAGAATCTGAAATTCTGATGAGAGCTGTTTAAATGAGGACATGAGAAGAAATAGGAATACTGTAAACATCTAATCATTCGTTGAATGATAACACATTACCCACACACATATTCAATTCAAGCTACTATAACCCAGCATCTGGTTTACATTTAACGTGCCCTTCTCTTGTGGAACCAAAGTTCCTGTTGTCCAATGACAAAGTGACAATTTGACAATGACACACAAATCTCTTACAATAAAGACAATATGTATTTACTGCAAAAAAATGCAATGCTCTTTCCTCCCTCAAAATAAATATAATACTTTTACGAAGCATTCACATTAATTTTATATTAAAATATCATTTATCAGGTGACATCTGGTTTGTGCTTTTATACCTGACATTAACCTTAAAGAATTTACCTTTTCCATTTTCACACACCAAATATAATCATTTAAATAGACTAAACATTTCATTTGATTTTTATTTTTCTTTGGCTTTCCACTGTAGCAAAACTATTCACTAATGAGTTTGTTCCTGCTAACTTCTACCACAGCTATGGAGAGTTACCACTTACAGCGTATTTGTTTATGTCATATGAAGGTATTTTCCAAGCCAGAAATGCATCCATTTTTTCTTTTTTTTCTTTTTCTTTTTATTTTTTTCTTTCACAACTCATTTATTGAGCTTCCCTACAGGTAAATTTTTGAAATAGACTTTGTATTTTAGACATTGGCTTCCCTTTCTTGATCCTTGACTGTTGATTTTCATAGTTAGGAATTAGCTATAATTAATAATAAACCTAGTATTATAGTCACGACTTGACTAAGTGCACACAAATGCAGGTGACCTCTATGTTAAACTTGGAGGTGGTATCAATTTTTTAAAAAATTTGAATGCTGAAAAGATATGAATTTGAGTTTCTTCCTGTTCTATTCCTGAGTGGATTGTGAGAGTTAAGAACCTACATACTGGGTAGCAACATACAAGGTCTTATATTTGAATCTATATCATAACACCCTGGGATATATTGTAGTTATGATGTTTTATGTGCCCAGGAAGAAAATAAAGCTATGAAGTTAGTGTAAATGTTCATTCAGCAGCACTTGTATAACTTGTTAGGATATGTGTCAGCTACGTTTTGCCAGACGAGTGCTTCCGCTGAGCTAAATCCCTGGCCCCTTATGTTTTGATTTTTCCTTTTTATATGGTTATTGCCATCTAGGAGAGACATATGGTATGTCCAAGGTATAGCTTACTAGGGTGTTTGAAGAAGGAATATTAAGAATGTGCACCAGATGGTAATTAGCTCTGTAAGAGCTAAATGATTACCAGGTATTTGGTGCTGCTGTTTCTCACTGGGACTCACATGTAACTCATAGGATATCTGCAAAGAAGATTTTAAATACCAATGTTTTATCTTTAAAAGGCCTTATATTTTCACTTGCCATATATGATTAGCTTAAAACCATTAATACCAGGAATAAACATTATAATACTGTGGTATCAATTCAATCACTGTTCCATTCATGCAAGAACTTCTGTGCCCCTGCTCTAAGTCAAGCACTGTGGTCGGTTGGGAATGGGAGAAATTCCACTCCTTCCTGTTTCCCTCCCATTTGGCAAAGTACAAATACAGAATTAGGGTCAAAATAGTGGCAGAATTCCATCACATTGAATCAAATAATATCAAATTTCAAAATAAATTGAGATGAAATATTTCAAAGGACAGAATGCTCTACTCAGCTACTTTTTCATACTCACTCTGAATTTCTGCAGTGGTATATTACACAGCAAGAATTACACAAGGCCATTCATTAAAATTAAGATTAAAATGTCACACTACTTTGGTTTTTCTGCTATGAAGAGATTAAGATTAAAACTGGTTGAGTAGATATAAATTATGAATTTAAAAAAAGAGAAACCAAAATTAAACAAAATAAATTAGTAAAAATATACCAGTCTGACATATGGTGGAGCCTAGAAGAATTTCTCTTCCAGAAAGTGAGAAATTACTTGAAAATTCAGCAGAAGAAATGAGCAGGATAAGCATGGGCAAGTGAGATTCTAAGTCCTGCCGAAGTAGTCATAAGATGAGTTGTCTATTTTTCCATGGAATAAGGTCTATTAAAAGTGTCTAGATTTGAATTCTTTTGTGAATAAAGATTGAGCTGTGGACATCCGAAGGTGTAATAGCAGGTGAACTTTATGGAGATGAAGATGCTGAAATAAAGTACTGTAACTTTGGTCAATTCTACATTTTAATACTAAAAGCTGCTTGCTGGGGATATAGCTCAGCAGCACAAGTGTGAGGTTATGAGTTCAATTTCCAGTACCAAAAGATTAAATAAAATAAATAAATAAAATATTAAAAGCCTCTTCCTTGGGCAATAGTTACTGAAGTCAACTAAAAGTAAAAGTAAAAGTACCGTCTGGACTAACGGAATCTAGCTAGAGCTGAACCTACAGGAATACGTTGAAAAAGTTGATTAAGAGTAGCACAAATAAGACACAGGAATTCAAAAGTCTAAAGTCTAGTATCACAAGTAATTTTCTATCATGTCCACTGGGGGAAAAAAGCTTTTATTTCAAGGAAAAAGTGCAGTTAATTGTAAAACTGGCTTAAATTCCATGCCCTAAGGTAGCAGGCCAAGTTGTGAAACTAACTCAAGCTTTTGAGTTTAATTTTAAGACTTTTTTTTTTTTTTTCCGTCTTTCCTTTATCAGTAAACCCCAGTATTTGGGCTCTGCAAAGGCGATCTCCAAAGACATTAAGCGCAAGGGAAAGCTCATTTCATCCAACAGCGACATCTGCTGTTCACTCCCCAGATTAACTGAGGCTGCCAGGAAACCTGCACTCAGAAACCAGAGGGACCGGCCGGGCTTGGTTAAATTACAGGAAAGTACTCAGCAAACAGGAGCAGCTGCGACAACAATAACAACAAAGACACTTCTGATGAGGTTGGACTTCACTACTTCCCTGTAAAAGATCCTACATCATTTAATTATCTTTTGAAATTGTGTTTTATCGGAAAAATTGTTTAATTATAAATATTACTGTCATCAAAACCATTTAAGATAGATTCCTAATTCCAGGTTATATCACGTGTTGTCACCGCCTACTTAACTGAGTAAGATGTAGCTGAGGAGTCAGGCTTCGGGAGCACCACGGACTGAGAAGGGGGACGTCTTAGTGGTGGTAATCGTTAGAAATTAAATGCATAAAGGCAGAAATGGAAAAGCCTACCCGAGAGTCAGAAATGCTGAACCAGAACGAAATGACAACAGGACAGGGGTCTTCAAGGAGAAGAGAAAGAAAACCACCCGCCCACTTTTTCGAGGCTCAGCAGTAGGCACCCACAGTAAATAACTACAAAACGGAACCGAAAGTGAGCAAATCACTTTGAATAGTAAGGGCTGTGCATCACTTGCAGGCAGAGGTGTGGCAAACAGGAGGAGCAGCGGGCTTGAGCTGCAAAGGGTCCCACATCTGTTTGGGCCCCGCAAAACAAAATAGTGAGGGCTTCCTCATGTGCTAAAATAAGGGGAAGGTTTATCACCCTGACAAATGACAGAATGCCCCTGACTATGCTACTGGGACAAAACCTATTTCCCTTTTCCATGGGGCAGTCCGGCCTCCAGCTGGTCCAGAAAACTTAATGCTCATGTACGAAACACTAGGATTGTTTGTCTAACATCCACCTAAACATACCATAAAAACCAAGATAAAAAGGCATATATCAATTCTGAATCAGCAATGCATGTTACATTTCAATGAAAAAAGAGCATTCATGTATTCCAACATAACATTTAAGGTGATAAAACATGAAGAGATTGTGGAAGCCACATACAAGAATACAAGGAAGAGGAGGCCAGAAAGAGAATTAGAAACTGGAAAAATTCATGAAAAAAATAGAATATGACAAATCACTTCAGAAAAAACTGAATGATGAAGGGAACAAGGAAAATCAGATGGCCATCAGGGGGAATAAATGAGAGAGGATAATAAATCCTCTCCCCCTTCCAAAATATAAAAGATAAAATAGAATTAGAAAAACAGGTGTATATAAGAATATATGAATATACTTGTATATACTTACATTACCAGAATGTTCAACTCCAACATATATCTGGGTATAATAACCAGACTTCAAAATTAAGAAAGTATAATTTGGGAGCAAACAACAGGTGAATTGCTTATATATTAGAAAAAATAAATAGGAAAATCCCCAGCATACTGGGGACAGGCCTGGTGGTGTATGCCTGTAATCCCAGCACTCGGATGCTGAGGCAGGAGGATTTCGGCAAGTTTGAAGCCAGCCTCGGCAACAAAGTGAGCTCGAGACCAGTCTGAACTCTTTTCATCTCAAAAAGACAAAAAAAATTATAATGACTTAAAAGTAACACCCAGACTATTATACATGTACGAGAAATAAACCAAAATCACAGATTCAAAACTATTAAAATTAAAAGAGATAACAAACTGAAGCCAGGTTCTATTTTATGTCACCTTTTTCTTAATACTTCATTGCCTTTTCCAATTTTATTTTTATGTTTAAAATTTTTTCACTTTATATTATTTTAATGATAATTTTATCCTTATAATTCTAACTCAGTTTACTGTTCTTCCAATTATTATAATATCTATTTTTCATGAGTGTTAAAAATTGTTTTTATTTTTGTTATTCTGGTTTTTTGACTAAGAGAAGGACAATATGAACTCCCACCAGTTTAGGGTGCCAGTTTAGGGTGTGACTAACCCTTAAAATCCCTTGATTTTATTTACCTTTGAGATCACTCATTTATTTGTTTTTTAAGTTTTTAATCCCACCAATGTGATGTATGACTACATAGGGCTTGCCCTAACATAGATCACCAGAAATGTACATCATTTTCTTATTTGAAAAGTTATTTCTTTTTATAACTTACTAGAAGGAATACAAAACCTGCGTCATAAATTTTCCAAGTCATGGAGAAATCAGTTAAGAAAATAAGTCTCTATTTCAGTTAATACAGAAAAGATAAGCCTGACAGAACATGAAAGCTGACAGTAAAAGACTCACATGGAAAGAAATCTCAACAAATAATATGATCCATCCTCCTCCCAAGAGGAACAAATTTGTATTAGTGAAACTTCACACAGGTATCACTTTCACCTCAGTTAATGCACAAAAATTGAGTCAGCAATTTGTAATCAACCATATCAAGAATAGTTGATAGATGAAATGCCATTAATAGAACGAGCAGCTATCCATCACTCTGTAAAAATTCATCCATCACCCATGTACCAAGCTCAGTACTATCTAATACAAATACATACACTACACTAAAAACTGTCAGCTTTTAATGATCTGAAACTTGTCTCCCATAAAAATGTGATAGCATTCACAGAAAGCATACAGAAAGTTCACGGACAATCACTTTAAAAATAACTTCAATAAAACAATAAAGTTTTGTGAAAATTGCCAAAATAATAGAGTACAGTGTATAACACCTATTTAACTGATGTAATCTGATGCCAAGCATCGGTGAAGCAAGAAGTTTGTTCAATATGTAATTACACATTTTATACCAGCATTACACATTTTCAAATGAAATAAACCAAGAAGCATGAATGAATTGTACACACAAGTTGATTTTGATTACGGTCTCAACTTTGATATCACAAACATGCATAATTATAGTAGAAGTGCAGATGAGCAATGATTAAAGCGTGTCAGAAAACAGGTATTGCTGTCTACAGATGTTAAATCTAATTAACTGTTCCCAAATAGAAGACAGAGCTTGTACTTACTCCCTATCAATGAGGGATGTTTATTTCCCAATTATGCACCTAGATGTTTTCAATGTCCCAATCAAGAAGTTAAGTACAATTTTTGTAAGAGCTATTTTCGGATGGCCAATGTAATTTTTAATGTAGAATTATGGATTGTGTTTATTAACAAGGCTGATGTATTCAGTGCCTATAATTAAGACATAAGACTTACAAATATGTATGTACATATTTTATTTGTGATAAAAATTGTGAAATGAAATATAAAGCCTATGATAAAACTTACATATATACATATATATTTCCAACAAGAGTTTTTCAAATACTGTACTTTTTCTTAAATTTCTATCTCAAGTAAATAGGAATTTTCATTCTTGTAATATATTGCATATTAAAAATGAGCTGTGTTTTTATTGATTTTGAAAGCAATGCCTCCACATATGAAAGTAATAGCTTTTTGATTGATTCAGTCAGGATGAGTTAGACGTTGAAACAGAGGGAGAATTAATCAGAAAGGCTTGATATAAGACCTTCTCATAGTATAGATTTCCATTTTTTTGTGTCATTGTTCTCTTGTTAGAGACCTGATGGACTGTTTGCACCAGGTTGGATGACAAAATGAGTGTAACTAGAAAGTTAGTACCTAAAGCTGCATAAGAACTTATTATAAAATTAACAATAGTGGCCACAGAATTCTGAGTAGAAATGGTGCTTCTTTTGTAGTTAAGTAAAAAAAAAAAACAATATTTATACAAAAGAATATATCAAAGCATACAAAACAATGTTAAAAAAATAACTAACTGAAGATCTAATATGTTTTACCATGTATAAGACATTTCCTAAGAGGTATATCTGAACTATTCTTAATACCAAATAAATAAGTCAAATCAATTGAGAGATGACAGATATCCTAATTACATTGTGAGGTAGTTTGTCAGTTATTTCAGCTTATAAATACAAGAATACAAGAAAATAAAGAAGTACACCTCAAATATGTACAATTTTACCTCAATAAAGGCAAGAGTGGAGGAAAGAAGATATTTTTGCCTGGCTTTACCAACTGTTTATTGTAGAAAATGTGTATTAAACTATGTTTGTTGCCCCTAAATTATAAAGAAATAGCACTGTTTGGCTTATCAATTTGCTTATTTTCTTTAGTCAAGTGATTGAGGAAACACGAATCAATAGCCCACTTGGAGCTGGAGCCTGACCTAGACATACACCTGGAGAGAACACGGTCCTTGCCGATCCCTGAAATTCCAGTCGTCGTGGTTGCTCCACCACATTATGATCTTGAGGGATGTGGAAGAATAAGGCACTCAGCCCTCCTGTGAGGGCACAAGCAGAGGAATGTCCAGAAGAGCCAAACGGATGATGCTAGTCAGCTCTTTGTCACTGTGGCCACGTACCTGAACAAATCAACTTAGGCTCACCGCTTTAATCCATGATCAGCTGGCTTCATTGTCTTAGGCTTTACAGAGGCAGACACAGAGTGGGATGCGACAGGAAAGCTGCTCACACCATGAGGACCAGGAAGCAGACGACAAGGGAACCAGCAAAAATGGGTCAGGGGCGAAATAATACCTGTCAAAGCCATGTCCTCACAGACTTGATTCACTTGAGTTATGAACTCATCAGTGGGTTAATCCCCATAGTCCAATCATTCCCTAACATCCCTGCCTCTGTCCACTGCTTTATTGAAGATCAAACTCCCAACCCATGAGTCCTGGGGTGACATCATATCCAAAACCTAACACAGACCACAAGTGACAGGGTGTAGGGCACACACCTGAGAGACACTAACATAGCCACCATGATTCAGGAGCTCAGCTAGGAAGGGAAAAGAGACCTGTGAACTGACAGACAATGGCATCTAAACTGGAGAACACAGCATGAGGCCATGTAAGCACTAAGGGAAGGAGAGAGGATCTAAGGAGTGTCCAATTTGGGCTATACCGGAACAATAACCAGACAGCAAGGATAGGGATTTAAGTTTTCACAGGTTGACCATTTTGACTACAAAGGACCCAAATTTATCCTTCCTTCTGGGAAAGGAAATTGCATACATATTGCATTCATATTCTTTATCTATTCATCTGTTGATGGGAAAGTAGGCTGCTTCTAAGATTAGCCATCATGAAAGTGCTGCTATAGACAGGGGCATGCATGTATAGCTGGATAGGCATAAACAATATTGCCAAAATGACCATACTACTAAAGATGATCTAAAGATTTAATTCAATCCAATGAAAATAGCAACATCATCCTTCACAGGACAAGAACAACAACAAAAAAGAAATCTAAATTTTTTGCAGAACCGGAAGAGACCCAGAATAGTAAAACAAAAATTCTTGAACAACAAGAACAAAGCAGGAAGCATCATAATAATGGATTTCAAGCTTTATTATAAGTCTACAGAGATAAAAATGACATGGCATCAGCACAAAACTGACATGCTGATCAAGCGAACATAACTGAGGATGAAAGAAAACCACAATGCACCTTTAGATATCTGATCTTCAACAAAGGGGCTAAAAATATTCTGGCAAAAAAGATAACCTGTTTTAAAAGATAGTGCTGGGAAAATTGGTTATCTATGTCCAGAGGAATGAATCTAGATCTATATATCTCATCCTTCAATCAAATCAAATCAAATCAAATCAAGTCAAATCAAAAGATTCAAACATTTGCATATAAAAACAGAGGCACTGAATCTTCCAAAAGAAAAAAAAATTGATAAAACACTGAAGACATAGGCAGAAACAAGAATGTTGTGAAAGGAATGACAGTTGCATAAGAAATAACACTAACAGTCAGAAAATAGGACTTTATCAAATTTAAAAAGTGCTTACACAGCAAAGGAAATAACTAAGCATGGGGAAACAATCTATAGCACGGGGAAAAATTTGCCCTTAGAGGACCCATATGAATACATTACGAAAAAAAAGTTAGATCCCCCATAATAAAAGATCCAATTAAATAATGGACATTTGAAATGAACAGACACTTTTCAAAAGGAGTACCGACTGATTTCCACAGTGGCTGTACCAGTTTACACTCCCACAAACCACATAGAAGTATGACTTTTTCCCCACAACCTCACCAGCACTTACTTACTTTTCTTTCTTTCTTTCTTTCTTTCTTTCTTTCTTTCTTTCTTTCTTTCTTTCTTTTTCTCTCTCTCTCTCTCTCTCTCTCTCTCTCTCTCTCTCTCTCTCTCTCTTTTTCTTTCTTTCTTTCTTTCTTTCATATGGTAGCCATTCATTCCGGAGTAAAATTGAATTTCAGAGTTGTTTAATCTCACAAATCTCTGATAGACAGAGATGCTGAAAATTTTTTGTGTATTTACTGGCCATTTGTATTACTCCATACTCCATATTGATTGAGTCTTTTATTTTGGGAAGTCTGAATTTTTAGTTCTTTTTAAATTCTAGATAGCAATTCTCTTTCTGAGGAATAGCTAGCAAATTTTTCCCATTCTGTAGATTTTCCTTTCCCCCCACTGTTTCCTCTGCTGTGCAGAAGCTTTCTTTTTTAATGTAATCGTATTTGTTTATTCTTAATGCTATGTCTTGTGCAATTGGGGCATATTCTATCCAACCCAGTTATTCCCATTCCAGGTATCTTCCCGCAAGAGCTAAAACAGCGTAACACAGTGATGCAGCCATATCTATGTTCATAGCAGCACAAATCGTAACAGCTAAGTTTTGGAAGCAGCCTATAGTCCATCAGCAGATGAACAGATGAAGAAAATGTAGTAGCTTTACTAAGTGGAGCGCTGCTCTACCTGCCGGAGAGAAGGATAAATCTGAGTCGTTTGTAGGGAAAATAGATGCACCTTGAAGCTATAATGTTAAGGGAAATATTTCAGACACACAGTTTTAAATGTAACATAATTTCTCTTAAGTGATAAACATAAAATATAAAAACATTGGAACAAAATAAAAGATAAATATTATGGAAAAGGGAGATGATCTTTTGCAACTGAGAAGGAGATTTACAGATGAAGGGAGATGAGGGAAAGGAAAATAGAAAGAATTAAGGTATGTTAAGTATACATACCTGCTTCCTATGATGAATGTAAACAATATTTACTGCATGTACATAGTAATAAAAAAAGTACAATTGTCTAATGGGTACCTGAAAAAGTGCTTGGCATCTTTGGTAATATGGAAACCAAAACACAGATTCTATCTTACTCCAGAAAGAATGGGTATGTTTGTTAATTTAGAAAGCATTAATTCTTAAGATACTCTATGGTAGCATATGATATAGGAATTCACCTTCGTGACGTTATATGAGACAGAAGAAAATTCATACTAGAGACTGGAATTTTAGTCTTTTGTCACGTGTTCAATTAACCAATGTTCTAAGAGAAAGAAAAACATTTCTGAATCTTGGTTTCATCACATGTCACATAAAGAGGCAACTTTCAGTTCATCAATGCTTTATTTCTTAAAACATTACTTGTGGATTAGTAGCCAATCATACATACATAGGTAAAATCTCAACTGGCTGGCCTATACAATGAAGGAAACAGACAAATTTCTCTTACATATGTTAGTACCCTTACTATAACCTCTACTCCTAAATTTTTTTTATCACTATTCACTTGATAATTACACAAATATAAATTAATAGACATTCTCAAAAAGATAATAATTAAAAACAGAGTTTTAATAGTGATATTTTTACTTAACTCCAAATACTGTATTACCTGAGTAATGACCATAGTTATACTTCATGTAGCAAAAGGGATTAGTTGTCACATAAACTACATTTATACATATTTATACAAATAAAACTTAGTACAAAGATATCCTTTTTTACTGTTATTATAAACCTTGAAAACTAATATAGTAATAATTTTTAAATATCTTTTTTTAGTTAATGCATACTAATATTTAAGTATCAAGTTTCATACAAACACTTTAACTTGACTACATTTGTCAACTTTATAGTAGAGAATGAGTTAGAGACAAGTGGTACTGGGATAGATGAGACATACCATAAAAGAGTTAAGTGTCCTTCTTTGAAGAAATGAGGTGCAAACACTCTTACGTTCTATGCTTGGCACTCCTGATTACAGAATGCTCTTATCCTATCAGTAGGCCACAGCCTTGATCCTTTAAAAGGTCTCACAAGTTTTCAACTCATAAACTATTGCCAATTTTTTTTTTGGTCAATATAAAGAAGTCAGGTTTTAACTACACATTGTTACTTTTTTGTTCTCTAGTATGGTAGGAAAATGAAAATGTGCTTAACTGCTGGGTTTCCCTAGATAACCAATGCCCAAGCTCCTGTGAGTCAAGGCTATTTCCCACCTTTAGATTTATCTGTCTAGCCTCCACTTACACTTTGTCTTGGTCTGTTTCAATAAGCCTATAAACAATGCAGAAATGAGCTCAAAAATTGAACCTAGTGTGTCTGTATATCAAATCTTGGAAAATACATTTTCTTTCTCCTAATGGATCTTTCAAAACAAGTCGAGCTATATTTTTGTAAGACCTTATGTGGAGAAAACCAATCTGGAAAAGGTATCTATAACCTTCATCTCTAGCCACGTAAGTCAATAGATCTTCATGACAGCTCTTCAACCCATACAAAAGATCAATATTAAGGCATTTACCTGTGAAGATTTCAACACTGTGCCATAGATTTTAACTTACTGGCCCAGTTTCTTATCTCCAACCTTTTCTTCTCTAGAAGCACAGCTAACTCTAATCATACACTTCGCATTAAAAATAGACTTGTATTTTCCAAGATATTTTAACATTTTGAACGAAGCTAATTGTCATACTTTTCCTCTCTTCCTCAAAAAATGTGTCTATATTCAATAAAGTAAAGATATATGAATGAAGATAATTCAGTGGAGAGACTATCAATCCACTGGGCACCTTTATCTTCTGAAGTCTCACAGGTAGCTGATTCAAGTGTAAGCATTCAGTAAGGATCATGAGCATTGAAAAGTTGTGATGAGCAAAAATTTGTAGCGAAAGTTGAAAGTACTATTTCTTCAGTTGTGGGTAAATGGAGAAGGAAACTTGAACAACAAATAAACCAGTATGCATTCACACCGGCTTAATGGAACTCTGCATGGTGCAGCTCTCTGCTATCCACCACTGTGCTTACCAGGTAAGTTGCCAGCCATACAGAGAAAACTTGCTTGTAATGGTTGGATTTGCATAATTTGGAGAGCCCTGGTGGCAGGCAGAGAAGAATGGTCTATTGCCCTGGAAAATGTCAAGGCTGCAATGAAATTCTTCCCCAGGCTACTTAGTAGTTAACTCCCTAGGACTCTTCAGGGGAGAATACAGACTTTCACTAAACTAACTCATGTTTAAATTTGTTTTCTTCTACCTATTTTCTAAGAACTAGAGCCAATTCAAAAAGTGATATCCATGTTATTATTTGAGCTCCTAGAGCAAAGAATTTCCTAGAGTAATGATATGGATATTTGCTATTTTCTCTATAAAATGGAACATGCTGGGTGTATCCCTTCATATGATAAACTGAATTCCATGATAATAGAATTGTATGCTTTAAGAAAAATAGAAAAACACAATCCTACTTTTGTTACAAAAACATATCTAAGACGAAACTAACGCTCTTTCCTATGTATTGGTTCTCTTCTAATGATTTCTAATTGCGAAATTCCACCATTTAAATGTGTAAACCAAAAGATTAGGACACGTTCCTAATACCATATATCTTAATCTATTCAAGCAGCTAAGCCAAAGTGCCATAAACTAAGTGACTTATAAACAAAATAAATTTATTTCTCACCCTTCTGGAAGCTTCTCTGGATCCAAGATCAAGACAGCAGTGAAGATGATGCCGTATGAGGGCCAGTGTCCTTGTTCATGGACAGCAACGTGCTGATGAGTCCACACTCGCTGGAAGGGGCTCAGCTGCTGTTGGGTCTTATTTACAGGGGTGCTCATTCCAAACATGAGGACTCTATTTTCAAGGCCTAGTCACTTCTCTAAGTTCCAATCTCCTGATACCATCGCATCAAGGGTTAAGATTTCATCAGCAGAATTTTCCAAGGGACTTAAAGACTCACACTATAGATCCATGATTTCTTACTGTCTTTACAGCCAAGTGTTTAGTAATTCAGAAGTTACCTCTGTAATGAGTTTCATATCTATCTTTCTTTTCTTTTTTCTTATTCTACTGTTGTGAATTGGAGCTATAATCCATTCACTCATCCTTCCATGTCTATGTAGCTTTGTAATAGGATGCTATAGAGTTTAGTTAATTAGCTTATAAATAGGCAGTCAACACAGGAAAAAAGGATAAAAGGTAAGAATGGAAAGATCAGAAATTTTCCTCCACGGCAAAAGGTTCTTATACAGAATATACTGTTAGTAGACAATTTCTCTGCATCTCTGGTCTGGATTTTGAGGAACACTAGCTCAATTCCTTTGAACTTGTTTTCTTTGCAACAAACTTTCTCCTCTGCTCCATTTATTTATACAACAGAAAGGAGAAAAGACAATTTGGAATCTTCTCCGGGTGACAGGAATTATGTCTTTTCTTATTTCAAATAAATACTCTCCTAACTTCCTCTTTTTGTCCATAACTTCATTCTCAACTTCATGAAACTATAATCTTAGTTTGTATAGAACTGTTTCATATTTGGAGGTCCAGCCAAGACCTGGGGTTAAAAGTAGGAAGTAAGACCCTAAGTAAGTTTTCATTAACTGTTTCCTCCCCAATATATTCTTGCTAACTATGATTCCATTTAGGAGATACACAGAACTTTAACTGTTTTATTTTTATTTTGATTAGGTAGTCTTATGTCTCTTCTGTCATTTCCCTGGTGGTAGAAGAGATTTGGGGAACAATTTTTTTTTTCACTGCTATAGGATCTCAGCTCCAACTTTTACATGCTGCTGCCTATTCTTTTCTTTCTTTTCATTTGGAAAGTTATCTTACTAAGGACCAGAGACCCACTCTGAGAAACTTTCAGCCCCAATTGTCTTTCTACCCTTGGATTGTGAGAGTTTAGGTAACAGTAGCAAACCCCACAGGTAAAGCTCCTGTGCCTTGCATGTAGGATTAGGTGTTTCATGCCAAAGGGAAAGCACTCACCTATCCCTTGGACTTCTTAAATCTAGAACTTCTTTGACCCCAGATTAAAAAAAAAAAAAAAACAGCATTGATTAGTCTTTTTGTACAGCTTTACGTTGTCCAGACACATCACCCCTCCCTGGGAATTGGAAAAGTATAAATCATAATACTTGCACATTTAGTGGGTCTGTCCTTTTAGAAACACCTACATAAGAAACAGCAGTGGTTATCAAAGGATCAGGGACTCTAATATAGAGGGCCCTAAGGGATCTGTACTGTGGGGGCAGCCACTCCTGTGATTAGGGTGGATCATCAAACTAGGATCCTTCTTAAAACAGTTCTTGCTTTCATGGGCACAAAAGAGACCAGGCTGTAAACTTAGGTTTAAAATAAAGAGGAAAACAAAGATTGCATCTAATAATTTATAGCTCTTCTCTCTTTTCCTCTTCTAACTCTTATTGGTATAACCTATTACAAGAGAATTCTGTTATGATCCACCTAAAATGTGCCATGATGCCTCCTAGAAAAATTATAATTAGTTCATATTTACAGTTATAAATATAAAACTATGAAACAAGTATTATAATTCAACATAGCAAATGTATCTAACAATGTACTCTGATTAAACCTGGGTGTTTTACATATTTTTTATACATTTTATTGCCTATTTGTCTGCTTGTTGGTTTCAATAACTGGTTAAAGTATTAGAAGTTGCTTCATTAAAGATTTTTTGAGTGTATGTGGATTTCCTTTTCTCTTTTAATTTTTGTCTTATAAACTTCTGGCTCTTTTGAGACTTTCCATAGAAAACCAGTTATACAGGTTTTGGGGTCATAGACAAACACACTTAAAATATTGAAGGGTGAAAAAAAAATTTCTCGGGTTGAGGCTTACCTGGGACTTAAAAAGGAAACTTAAAGTCTGATAACATAAATCTTATCTATGATTTGATTAATGTCTATGTTTTTCTGTGCTTTTTATATGTTGTTTTCTAAAAGTTATACTTAAGTGGGCTTATTGATAAACAGACATTCATAATATTAGCTCAAATGCTTCTTTTTTTACATGCCAATAATAAACTAGTTTAAATTGTTTGGAAAGATAAAAGTATATGTGTCCTTAAAGTTAAGAACATCTTTTTGTCCAGACTGTTAGTCAATCAAGATGATATCTTAAAAGGTTTGATATATGCAACATCTATTGTATTATGGATATAATAATTTGAGATTGCCTTGGTTAAAGACTTCATGATATATTGAAAACACTTGCGTTTCCCAAGTATAGAGGTCTTCAAATATACAAAAATTATGAAAACATCTTACCATGCTTATGAGTTCTAACCTAAAGTTGTTTATGTTGGTAAACTTAAGGCTCATGTTGATATGATTGTTATGCAAATGTGTTATAAAATTTAGACATCTTTGAACACTATTCAGTCCAGACAATGTCATTCTAATAATGAGACTGGACATATATATGATGTACATATGAATTACATCAAAAAAACAAGTATCCTCTTCTTAAAAGATGCTTTGCTAAATGTAACAAATTTAAATAAGGGTTTACTTATGTCATTTAATATATGATTCAACAAAGGTAAGTAATTGAGAAAATAAAAATTTAGATGTATTTCAGAGATAATAACAAAAATCTAATATTTCTAATATAATAATGTCATAACTATTCTGCTAAAATGCTATTTGCTCTTGACTTCAAATTCTCCCTGTAAAACTTAGCCCTACTACCTGTTCATAGGCAGAAAAACATTCTATAAGAATATGACTTGTAAGGCAGCCATTATTGATGAATAAGGTATCATGTCTCTGGTCATATTTTATATCTGAAAGTACTTGATATCCAGATGAGATCATGAGACTCTCACATATTACTCCCCCTTCAGTATGGGTACATCTAACCTTCTGAGTGTTCATCAATTGAGACTTAAAGACTAAAGCTAAAGATAAAAATCTACATGAAGAGGGCAGCTAGTATTTTGGTCCTGGCCCTCCAAGGTCAACCAGGCCCTAAGACTTGATTGCATACCTCCAAAAGCATCCTATAGGTTTGGAGAGTCACCCTATCACCTGAGTTTGGAGACTGTTGGGACCCAGAAGAGAGGAGACAACCAGTATACATTGTGCTGAAAGGAGGGCCACGTAGAAGAGAAACACCTCCTGTGCTTCCAACAAAACCTCCTTTTATCCATGACTTCATTCTGCGACCGTAGGAGATTCGGAGCTCAGTTTAAACAGAATGATGTGTTTCAGGTTTCCTTCAACTTATACACCTATTGTAGTCAGAGTGGTTATTTTTTTCTGGTAAAATCTATTTAACAGATGCCTCAGTTGAGAGCCTTTGTATGGCTTTCTGTTCTTTAATAAATTTTAAATCACTTCACTGTTACAGGCACTATGTGGATGTACCATTGCATATTTCTAGTATCATCTTATCCAATTCCTTTGTTCTCTGAGCTTAGCCATACCAGTTCTCTTTCAATTTTTTATGTTCTAAATGTTTTCTCACCATGTAAGGTATGCATTTGCTATCACATCCCCAACACAACCCCGCCTTTCTTCTCTCTTTCCTACAGCCTTCACATATGGCACCTTTTCTTATGTAGTGAAGTCACAATTACCTTCCAGAGAAAAAAGGTTAACTTTCTCAGTAACTTCTTTTTTCCTTATAGCATCATGACTCTTCTTTCTGAGATGTAATTATACATATTATAATTTGGTCTCTACACATCTTTCCCAATAAACTAAACTCTACCAGAGCAAAGACTATATCTATGTCTTCTAACTCTTGAGTCTCCAAAAGTACTTGTCAAAAATGCTCAGTCCACTTTTTTGCTGGGGAACAAACAAATATGCCTGGTAAAGAGAGAAGTGTGGAAATTTCTACTTTAATTCAAGGAAAGACACATCAATAAATCCTTAGAAGGATGAAGTGTAAATGACTTACTCAGAAATAAAAGAACTTTACTGAAGTAATAAGTGAAAGTGATAAGCCTCTCTAATAACAGAAAAGGAGACTTACTTTAGGACTGAAAAGATTGTACAGTTTTTACAGTTATCAAATAAAATGGATCTAGATAAGATGAAAGAAAATACTTTAATTCTCTGGAATGGGAATTTAAAGAGTACATGTGAAGCAATCCTGTGGGTATTCCTAAGCCTTAGGAAACATCATAACAATATTATACCCTGATATTTAATCTGCATTGAAGAATTAAAGCTCCAAGTTTTTACTGGCAACAAAGCCTGAATGGCGGGGCAGCAATATACTAGAAAAGTCTGATTTTAGATAGCAAAAATTGACCCATACAATATGGCATTCTTATGCGGCAAGATCATTGTGACAGATAAAGAGCAATAAAAGCACATTTTAATCCAGTGATACATTGGTCGGGACTTTCTGTAAAATATACGTTGATAAGACTCTGACAGAAGACTTGCTGTCAATGGCCCTTAGCTCCAGCGAGGTGTGGCCCCAACCTTGATAGATTTGAGAACATCTGGATTCCATCTGCCTTTGGAAAGAATATGGGACTCTCAACCATTTATATTTTTCCTACTCCTCAAACACGACCAAATATATCATGCTACAATCTAAATCATTTTCACGACACCAATAGTGTTTGTCGGCCAAGAATAGGGTAATGTTCAGCCAGAAATCAGCGTTAAATTCTTCAGCTGCCAACTATACTATCCTTCAATAAAACTTAAATCCCGAGATTGACCTTGGAGGAGGCCCACTTTTTTTTTTTAATAAGAATTAAGCACTTCTATTTTCAGTGACTACTGGGAAGCCAGCATCAGTCACAGAATACAATTGTGTTATAGTATGTATTTAAAAACAAACTTACTCTCCGAATGATAATTTCGAGAACAATCTGTACTGTGTAACTGCTGAGGTCAGGCCTTAGTCTAGTGGAGGAAGATATTTTTGAGCCTTTCTTGATACTTAACCTCTTCTTTAGAGCGCTTAACTCCTGCTCCTGAAACAAGGCACATGTAGAAAATGCTTTCAACTAACTATCTAAAGTGTTTGCCTCTGGGTCACTTCTGACCCTTCTTTTAAATTCTGATTTTTCTCACATTTGTACAGTCCCATAAAACCTCTTTTCTTATGCTGACATATACCATGGAGTTATATTGTCACTTTAAAAAGTAAGGTCCTTACTGTTTAGCAGTTGAGTCTTAGAGATTATCCAAAAGCACTAGGAGGGTCCATGAGGACACATGTATTATGTGTGACCAAATATTGCCTCATTCCAGCTATACTTTAATATGAATTTGAATGAATACAGAGCTCTTATCCATTACATAGACAACAATAAACATTACATGGGTAGCTAACATAATAGCACGGATCCAGCTCAAATTAATCTGTATTAGAAAGGCATGTATATCTGTATGATAGTCCCACAGCAAGTGAGTACAGCGTCTGTTTTCATAGAGCTTCCATTCCAATGGGAATGACTTTCAACTCCAAATCACTACCACATATACTAGAATCCATTAAGTACTACTAAAGAAATAAAAACAAAGTAATGAGGCATAATCAACAAATGGAACTTTTGGAGATACCCATATCTGGCTTTATGTTACAGCTTTCCTAGTAATGGTGTGGAACATCACACACGTGGATGGAGTTCTGTATGTCTCCGTACTTTTTAATCTAAAAGAATGACACTTTAGAAATGCTTCCTCACTGAAATAATAAAAATCATTAAATAATAAATAGCCTGTCTAGATGCCTAGCCCTTTGTCAGACATAGAGTGAACATTCCATTAAAATAGAGCTCTTCTGTCCTTCTTTGGAAACATCCTGTGAGAGATTACTATGCACAGGAATCTAAGAATAGGAAAAGCTCAATAAATTTCAAAAGGTAAAGGGGACTTATTCTTGATAAATAGCTTTTTTTCCCCAAAAGCAGAAAAACAGTGTAAAAACACAGTAAGCACTGAGACATGAACTGGAAGGCACACAAGTTGGGCAGCGCTAACAGGAAGGGAAGGGAGATGGCTGCTGCAGGAGCCCTGACGCTAACACCAGTGTATTTGGGCTGCATTCGTTGATTCTGAGGAATCTCAGAGAATTTGATCTACACGAGTTCTGTAAAATTGCTCCTAAGAAAAAAAATTCCTTTGTGAAATAGATTAAGAAAATTGTGTATATGCAATGCCTTTTAAGAAATTTCTAATTCATATTACCACAAACTCAGCAACAAAAAACAAACTCAATTCAACTTAATTTAAAGTTGTATAACTTATGCCCTGAAAAGTTATTCTGCCTTTTTCCCCACACATAACACGTGTTAAAAGTCCTCATTTTGAGTTTACTGGGAGATGTTTAAAGAAACTTGGTCTAAATTCTGCTTTAAAGAGACGATAGAGACAAAGCTCTCAATGTGGGCAGACAATTTTGATGCTACGACACCTATTGATGAGTTTGAGAGTCACTATGCATGTGACTTCAATTAGAGGAAGAAAACTGACATAGGAATTGAAGGAACTCTTCTTGGGATAAGACTGACTATAGAGAATAGCAAATATAGACAACCTAGTATGGAGACTCTGAAGTGTTAAGTCCAAACAATTGCCTGACTCGTGTTATCTGTAATAAGAATTGGAAACTCTGAAGGGAGAACAAGGTTCTGCGGAAAAGAACTAATTTTGGATGTACTGGGCTTAAGGGTCTGCTTTGTAACTCACAGTCTAGCAGGAAGCTGAAGATTTTATTTCATGTCAGCCAAACAATTTAAAACCCAGCTAGCACCAAGTTCAGAGCTAAATGTGAAGGACTAAAAGATAAAGATGGTACTATCTGTGCTCCGTACGCCTTAAATTTTCTGCACCGACTCCATCATTAGAGTATAACCAGCAATCTTCTGGAAGCAAAATCTTGGACAAGTCCAAGAGTCTACAGAGTCTTCCCACACAGTCAGAGGTCACAGAAAGACCAAACATTCAAAAGCAATCACAGCCTGCATCACACTAGGCATCAGCAGTCCATTAAAGCATCCTTGATTGATATATCCATGATCGATACACAAAATTTTGACATTCCATCCTATTTCAGAAGATAAAACATAAGATCCTCTGTAGCGCAGTGGTTATGACATTTGCCTTTTGAAAAATGGTTCTTCTTTTTATGGGAAATTTCATGAAATGGGAATCATTCAAATAGATTAATGTTTTTATATTATGTTATATAAAGATTTATACAAGGGATCAGGGAACATATTACTAAAGTACAAAAAAAGTTGAAAAAGACATTTAATACCCAGCAAATATTTAAGCACTGTCAAATACTTCACAGATGTCTAGTTATGTTGGTGTCATGAAAATACCTGACTAATTGATATGGCGTGGATTGTGGATTGCTGCTGGCTGGGGCGCTAAGAAGGCTGGGCCACATTCTCTGACAGTCTTTCTCTGGTTTCACTACTATAAGGCTCATGTGCCAGAGCTTCCACTTGCAGGATGGTGCCTTGGCTGGCACTAGACTTTATGTGTATAGTTAAGCCATGACAATTTGGACATAATATCTTGGGGTTGCTATTCTTTGTCAATGTGGTGGGATCGCTACAGACCTCAAATGGAAAGCACAGCTCCATATGAGCAAGCATTTTCTCCTTTTGAGCCTTTGTGTAGGAATATGCTGGTGGAAAATGATCAATGGATGAAATTTTTAGAAGTTCATTTCTCTACATTGTATCAATATTATTTTTGTCTTAGTTGAAATCATCATAAAATTGCATACTTAGGGTATATATTTTTCTTCTTTTATTACTATGTGACTATAGTACATGAAGTTTGCAATCATCTTAGGGAGTAGACACGTACATAATACCTATTATTTCCTATTTACTCTCCTTCTCCTTTCCTCTCCCATTCCTTCCTCATCCTCTGTTTAAAACAGTCTTCTTGTTGTTTTTGGTACTGAGGATCAAACCCAGGGGTCTTCACACTGAGCTACATCCCTAGTCCTTTATTTAATTTATTTTTATTTTGAAAACAAGTTTTTGCTAAATGTTTAAATTTGTCGTTAGCCTTGAACTTGCAATTTTCCTGTTTCAGCCTCCAAGAGTGCTGAGATTACAGGAATGTGCAACCACACCCAGACAGAACTGTTCTTTGCTGTTATACACAACCCCTGAAGAACACACAATATTCCTATTCCAAGATTATGGAGGTTACCGCCCATTATATTAGATAGGTCTATGACATCCTGTTGCGGGAACAATTCTCAGATTTCAGAAGGTGAAAAACTGCAATTTTCCAAGGGCATGCTATTGTTTTGCTTTTCAAAATGATGGAAGATAAGATAACAGGGCATTACAGAGAAGATTACATCCAGGCAATAAGTTTTAAAAGAATATGAGAATTCTTAAAGTTTTACATATAAATTTCACAACTTTGTGCTAGCAGACATATTGTTTTAGAAGTTTCCAAGAAAAAGAAAATTCAGAGTCACAGTTGATATTGTTTTAGACCGTGAGAACTAGTAAACACATTTTACTATGGAGCTTGGTGGTCAACATTCATATCATTCTTTTCAACAAAGGATGTCAAATCCTGAAACAGAAATTAATAATCTGCATGGTTAAAGTCATTTCACTGACATGTGGACAGGCCTGGAAAATCCCTCACAAGAGGAATGGGTGAAGAGTAAGGGTATCCTTAGCGTGCAGAGTAGAAGAGTGACTGAGAGTTTTGGAAAGAGTAAGTGAGTGTCTAGAATTCACGAGGGTGCAGGCTGTATGGAGCCTACTTTCATACGTCTAATAAGGTGCCATGTATTAGGGGAAACACTAACTACTGTATGGCAAAAAAGCCAAATATAGACAATTTCACATAAATCCACGTAATGCAATAGAAAACAAAGTTATCTCTGAATTATTTGCTAAGAATAAAACTTGAGAAAGTTATCCAAATTTCTAGAAGTTAGAGTTTAGGCTAAAATCATATAAAATGATCTCTACAGATGTTCAAAAGTAGACATATAACTGAAATGTTTAGTCATAGAATTCATAGAAGAATTCCATATGTAAATTTGAGGTTGGGTATAAGAATAGGACTTATGCTTTCATTTCTATAGTTTCTAGTATTTTGTAACTTTTAAAGCCTTCTGGTAAAGTTTTTTTTTCTAGTATTCCTTCTCAATTTAAAGATTCATGTTCAAACTAGCAGTCGAACTGAAAAAAGAAAAGAAAATGAACCCCTCGCCCCGACATACACACAGCAAGTATCACAGGCACTCAGCTTGTTTAGAATCCCCCAGGAATTCCCCATCATGGCCATCTTGAAATTCCTCAGAACTTTTGAACAGGGTGTCTACATTTTAATTTTGCAGTAGGCTCTAAAAATTATATAGCCAGTCCTGAACACATGATCTTCTTAAAATTTATATGAAGTTTAGAATGATAAATGAACATTAATTGCAAACCATCAAAAGCTAGTTTATCATTTTAAAATTACATTTAGTAATTGCCCTATGTGACAAACTGTATTACTTCAAAGATCATTTTGGAATGACCATTAAATAATCTATGTCAATGTGCATTTGAGAAACACTGGAAATTTTTTTAAAAACTTTTTTATATTTTACATATCAGTTAAACATATTTCCAAAAATATAAATAAAAAGTAATTATAGGTGAAAATCTAGGAAAGGCAAAAAATCTTAGTAACATACAAATTCAATTTCCTGAAAATAGATATCCATGAAACAATGAATAAAGAACAGCAGGAAAATATACCACTATTGTGGTTACAGCTTCTAGGCAAGCCACTAAAATGACAACTAGATACAGGTAGCAACAGATGTATCAACAATCAAGAAAAGTTAAATTAAATCAAGTGAAAAGTCTCAAATGAGGTAAGTGTTCAATGAGAAGGAAAAAGAATAAAACTCACATCTGCTTACATGCTGATGAAAGATTCTGCTGAAAGTTTATACTGAAAATTAAGATATAGGCAAGACAAGCTATGTGCATTCATCCAATAAACAAAAAGGAATGAATGGCTGGATCTATGCCAAATTTAACTTTTAAATCCCCAAAAGAAAGAAAATTAAGATCATGGTTGATAGATTCTCGACAACATAAGAAGCAAACCAGCCAAAACTCTAGAAAGACACAATGCCTACTCAATTTAAAAATGAATAGTTCATTGGTGTTTCACTTTTCTTGCCTTTGCGTGGCGATGGAGATCAAAGCGAGGGCCTTGCACCTGCTAGGAGAACACTCTGTCACTGATCTGCGTGCCCAGCTCACATCTCTCCTTCTTACAGGACACACACAATTGCACGCTTGTTTTCTACTGTGTAAGCAAGTTGACTTGAAATTCTAAAGTTCCTATGATAGCTTTAGAGACATTTACATAAATGAATAAACTCCTTCATTATTTAAGTATCCAATTTTAAATCATTTATTATTTTATGTAAGAGGTGCTGATGGAGCACTGAGGCTGAGATTACCAGAGCCACTAGAAAGAAATCTGGAGCCCGCTCAACTCAATTGCTGGACATTCAGACCGCGGTGATGGACACTGAACTCAGCTGTCCTATTTTGGACTTACTTGACATAATGAATACTGTAAGAAAAAAAATTCAAAAATATTTTTATTCATGTAATTGGTATCAGTGAGATGGTCTGTGAGCTACTGCAATTGATTTGGAACGAACACTTTAAGAGTGGTTCATGGTACATCCCTCTGCTTTTACATTAGATTTCTCCCTTCTTTCTCCCACATCTTCCCTCCTGTCTCCTCAGGTCTCAGGCGAGCTGTGGCTAGGAAGTTTGTTTTCTTTTTTCTCTACTTTACATTCACTGTCTTCCCAAATTTATTTTTGATGTTGTTGTAAGCCTAGCATTTCAATCCAAGAGAACAGGGTGTGTACTTCTCAAAATCCAGGGTGGCACGCTCAGAGAAGAGTTCTGAAGTGCCCAGTGTGTTTGCTTCTATAAGTTTTCTACTGGACACTGTAAAACTCTGGAATTCTTGCTCTGGCTTCCTCTTTCAAGGTGACCTGAGCACAATGAAAAATTTCCTTCTGTCCTGCTTTTATACCACCATGAGGCTCCTGCACAGCCTTGAAATGTGCATTGTGACTGTTTGCTGTCAAAACAAACCAACACAAAACTCAGGCCACTTAATTAAGGCCTCTTGTACTAAAATGTAATTCACTCTGTCTTGGCTACTGGAGGGACAGTCTATCAAACCGATCAGATCTAAACACAAATACTCATTATTTTATGGAGTTGTGTAGAGATATTCCATGTAATTCCTTCTGCTTCACCCCACGGGGACTATGGTGCTAAAACTGAATTAGCATAAAAACAGAGTGAACAGTGAATGGTTATTAAAAGCATTTCAAAAACATCATCCAGCATCTCTGAGTGAGTGGATCTTTAGAAATCACTTCAGCGGGGGCCGCAGTAGAGAATACAATGGCTCACACGCGAAAAAAGTATTAGAGATGACCAAATATTTTACATTGGTCTTCCTGTTAAGAGAGTCTATAAAGGGGAATAAAACAATGAAACGATCATTGAGTTCAGACTAAGAGTTTAATAACAAAGCACATTGAGAACATATGAGTATTAGTACACTTGTAAAATCAAAAGCCCTCAGTTTATTTCGCTTACATCTATTTATTAATTTTGAGAGCAAGAGTCTGTACTTTAGATGCCTCAAGATTATCTCCTGAACATTCTCTTATTCTTGTCTGTTGTCATCATATTTGAAAAAGTAATTATTAGCAAAGAATCTGTATTTCCAATGACTCAATTTCCATTTCTCCATCCCAGTGATAAACTTCATGGTTTGAGAGGATCAGGGCAACATCTGTTTCTTTTTCTGTTATTAGTTTTAATAGTATTTTTTTTACTTTAACAATTTGTAAGTATAAAGTATAAGAAACTAAAAAATGCATTATGTTTGAATATGTTCATAGGTGCAGATAAGAACTCACACATGTAAATAGTTCTTAGATTGAACCATTTCCAAAATCACCTATATTTATGAAAGACAAAAACTAAAAGCTAAAACTAAAAGAGCACAGTGCTACTGGAATGCCTCATAAGCTGCAAATGTTCTGATTGTTCTATGTTTCTATCTTGTTGAATGCTTTATAGATAAATTTAATGAATAGATAGTAGGAAAACATTGTTACTAAATGTTAATGTAGAATTTTAAATTTGCTAGCATTCCTAGAAAGGCAAACTACTAAATTGTATTTACAGAGTAATCTTGTCTATTACAATGAAATGAGAAATTCAAGATATTAAGACTTCGAGAGACAATCATTTAAATGATTTAATTATAGCACATGTTCTTTGACTGATAATGTTATAATTATGCTTTAATTAACCAATCCTGCCAATATAATTAGATTTCCAGTGTTTAACACAAAAGTCCAATCTCAGTTGTAGCACAAACTAGTTTTTCAAGTACAATTTCTGTTAGTGATGTAGTCGGTTTTTATAATTTTGTTGAAATAAATCAGTATCTGAAATACTGCATACACTAGGTATCACTGAAGTTTTTCAATGATACCTAGTGTTTTCATATCAGAATATTAACAATATGACCAACAAAAATATTGAGATTATTTTTTACATGATGAAGTAAATGGATATGACTTTTCTAAGATAACAAATACTAAGTATAAGATTTTCAGATTTGCAAAGATGGCTCATAAGACATAGTTTTGGTGCATAATATATAACAACTGTATGCAAAGGGAGGAACAGTTCAAACAATAATAATGATAATGATATTGCACTTTTTTTTAACAAAGCCTTATTCAAACAAATAAGAACAATGCTCTTAGATTTTTTTTCTTTCTTTTTTTAGGCAGGCTGTTGCTATGTAGCCCAAGATGGCCTGGAACATGTAATCCTCCTGCCTTAACCTCCCAAATGGACCATTACGTTTGGATACACAAACATGAGCAATGCTGATTTTATTGCTTTAAAATTTCAAGAATATTTTGGCAGGTTGGATTATGTTTTAGCAATTACGCACACTAGCTCTATCTCCATCTGAGATGCAGGGATATAACTCCTCACTAATTGACTTTGGTCTATGCTAAATGACTGTTTTTTGGTTAAAGAGATATTTGACCAGGTCTCATGCCCCAAAACCTTTGTATGGTTTTTGCACAGATGAGATCGCATTCCTGGACTTTTGCCAACACAATTACAGGCTTTAGGTGTTGTGACCCGTGGCGGATGACACACAAATACAATAGCTAGAAGACAACCTTCAACTAGAAAACACCACTAGCTGAGCCCAGCCTCAATTAGGTGAATTGAAAAATTGCCTAGAGTACATATACAAGAAAAAGAATCATCACTGCTGTACTCTATGAATTTTGAAGAGATACAAAATCAATGAGGTTATAAGAGACTTGTCTAAAGATGTTGTTAGCTGGGTGTGGTTAAGACCTGTCCTCTCTGGAGGTTGAGGTAAGTAGATCTCAAGTTCGAAGACAACCTGAGCAACATAGTGATGCTATCTTAAAATAAGCAAATAAAAAACTGCAGATGTACCCCAGTGGAAGAGTACTCCCCCATATACCAGAGGCCCTGAATTTGCTTCCCAATAGCAGGAATAAAATAAGTCATTGGTCATCAGTCCTTTTATTTAGTCAAAACTTCTGCTATGTGCAAGTAACAATACCTTTTAAAACAAATTATGTCTGCATTCTAATTGAAGAAAATGGTATCATTATATCCTATCAAATAACCTCTGATAGTTCATTCTACTTTCAGTTGTAATAGAATACTTTTTGGTTCCTGGAACTATGACAAATTGACTGAGACTATGTCAGAAATATCGCTATCATTTCCACAAAATGAATTTCTGCTTTAGTTGCTCACTATGGAAATGTTTGCCTTTTTCACCTTGGGTTTTAGTGTTTTGCAAGGAGGTATTTTAATAGTTAATTTTATGTATCCAATACTTAGGAGCTCTACTAATTCATAACAGCACCTCAATAATAAGTGTTAAAGAAAGTAAAGTTTGTCACCACTGACTTCAGAAACAGGGAAGAGTATAACTGAAATATGTGTTGTATCTAGAGTATCATCACTTTCATCAATGTCATAGTTTTATCATTTTTATACACTGTGTATTAATCATCATACAGAACAGTTGTTAATTCAGTATTTGGCCAGTATATGGATGAATGAACAAAACAATACAGGAACTTCAAAATTATAATACAAGACAAAAAGTATGTAATTGGTCAATATAATGATTTTAAATCATTACTCTTAGTAGATTACAATGAAGATTTACTTTCCTGTTCTATTAAAATTTCACTCACTGTGATCAACTCATTTGTGAATTTAATTCAATTTTTAATAGATATATTTTGAATATTTTTATGTTCCATGATATACGGAGAATATATTCAAAGTTGTAACAATGAAAATTTTAATCAGATAATACCTGGTCATATCTTGTTACAAATCAGAAATGTATTACAGATTAAAATAAAGTTGAAATGTCAGAAAAAGAAATCTTTAAAGAAGGGAAAAACATTATCTTTCAATGATGTAAAGCAGAAACATGACAAAATATAGTACCTTTCAGAATATTTGCAAAATAAACACTGAGATAAACCTTCTAGCAAGGCTATTGTGTCTGAAATGACAATAGTAGTTTTACAAATTTTATAGTTGTATAATTTTACAATTTTACTTACTCCTGGCTAGTGATAACACATTACTTAAATTAGAATTAATGCAAATAACTTGCCTTGTTATGTTTGAGATATGCTTCACTTATTTTTTTAAGATGAGAAATTATGAAATTTAAACTCTATGTTTTTCAGTGCAAATAAATATTTCTAAAATCCTAAGGAATGAGGTCTTCACATCAAGATCTATTAAGTGTCTTACGAGCACATTAATTTTCTACAAATTTTAATCATCTTCTCTAATGATGTGATTCTTTCACAAAAATTTAAAAGGAATTTCTTATTAAATCAAAAGTGACTGTATACAATAGAAAGCTTACTAGGATAGAATGAAGATTCCACCTATCTTGTTTCATTACATGTATCTCATAAATTAAAATTAAATTTCATATTTAAAAAGCTTAAAAACATTCACTTTTATAAGATTAAAAGAAAAGAAGTATTGAAGGAAGTTAAATTAGATTTTACCTCTTCTTAATGAATTTCATCCTTAGTTTGACAATATATTTCAAGATACAAAATTTCAAAAGGATCATTCTCAGAAATAATAACTGACCTATATTGTAGATACGTTATAAAGCCTGATTCCAACTCATTACTGTAAAACTTATGATTTGTTTTATTTCTGATGAAGCCAATTATGTCTCCATCACATCAATGCGAAACACATAATAAACGCAAAACTTATATTCATAAGACTCATCACACTCTGGAAGGTTTTTATAACACGTATTTTAATTTTATCGTAAAACTTTTAAGCAGTTAAATCTTTAAATGGTGCTTTAAATAACATTTATTTCACTTCTTTAATATTCTGTGCTTGTGAATCTTTCCCAGTGATCTTCGGCAAGCATCCTCCTCACTGAAGTCATCCCACTTTCTTGGGGCATGAACTGCTTCAAAACTACAGGGGGCTATTTGGTTAAGTGGTGCTGAACTGCAAGAAATAGATCCAGAAAAGCTGTGCTCTGACAAATTACATCTTCAGAGCATATTCATAAAATGACATTCAAGTGATTAGAGTACATTTAAGGAGTCTGTAAAATATTATGGACTTGTAATACATCTGTTGAAAGCTAAGATTATTCATGAGCCAGCCAAAAACTATCTACAGCTAAGGAAAGCTACTAGATAGATAGATAGATAGATAGATATAATTAGAGGAACTTTTTATTTTCATGCCAAACTCGGGGTAACTGGAACTTAAAACTGATACTTTCCCAACAAAAATTACACCTGGACCAGCAAATCAGAAGTAGCTGTTAGATTTGGAAGCCATATGAACCACTATGACCCTGACCATCCAGGGTTAGTGGAGTGTGGGAGAACTGTGAAAGCCAATTTAAGCTCCATCCAATGCTATGGAGGGGTTTTAGCAACATTTAGTTAGATCAGAAAATCAGCCACGTTTCAACTCAAAAATTATCCAAAATTGTGAGATATAACTCAGCATACTGAAATCAGAGAAAACAAAATTTACAGTTAGAAATAAGACTAGTAGGATAATCAAGATATTTGGCTAAAAAAAATGAGTACATTTCTGGTCTCCATTATTTTTATAGTTTTATTTTGTTTGCTTCCTGCCTATGGAGAATTTTATTATTTTCTCAGTACCAATATTCTGAAATTTCACAGTCATGGTAGAATGAGTCACTAAGAATGCACTATTTATACTCGTAATAATTCTAGAGTTATGACATCAGTTCTGAAAGTAACTGAAATATTATTTACTTTATAAGGTGATTCTCCCTATTTGCCTATTTCTTTTAGCTTAAATCCTTATAATTTGGGTCTCCTAGATTAAAATGCTAATATTTCACTATTATACTCTGTTTCCTTCTTTTTTATTATATCATTTATTGAACTATTTCTTTGACTATCTTCAAACTATTCTGAATTTTAATTTTCAATTTTTTACAAATATTTATTTTTTTAATTTAGTCCTTACTGATCTGCTGGAAGAAATTCAACATTAGGAATGCAATATGTGTCTCACTTTTTGGAGGCTGCTTAAATAAATTTTAGGCATTTTTTTCTGTATCTGCGGTCTATATTTTCTCATTTTATTTTTGCTACATTTTTAAAGTTTTGTTTTTGCATTTTTTTCAGATTCACCTTAATTGTATAGTGATTATATTGTACAACTGTACAGACTGACCATTGACACTGGATATTAGAAGCAATCTGGAAGTTCTCATGTTAGGATGCATTCAATAGAAGATTTTACTACCATTTGACTAGCTGGTGAAGTAGCTTCTCAATTGGTGGAATCCTGATAAGTGTGATTCATTCTGCTCTACATTATAGCTGGACTTAGGAGTCAGTATCTATCCTGGTGCAGTTTTTTTCCCTAGAAAATACTGCAAGGGAATAAGTGAGTAACCAGATGAATTGCCTCAGTTTTTAGAAACAAATCTCTCCGCATTGTATTTGCATTGCAATTTCTGTTCTTCATGCCAATACTATTCCTTTAACTACTTCATGCGTTTTAAAATCTATTAGACTTTTCTCTTGTGAGTTAATATATTTACATGCATATATTTCCATTTTAGAGGTAATTTAGAAAAGAGATGCACATGTCAAATATTCACATTTAAACAAACACTCCAAAAGACTGAATTTCATAATAGCATGGGGATTAACAAACTGTTTTAAATGGACCAGACATGAGCAGTCTACAAATGACTGCTAAAAGTCTATTGGATTCTGCTATAAAAGATAACTGGTGACATTTACAAAGATATATATACTAGATAGCAACGTGTAGTCTAATGAATGTAACAGGAATTGGAAATGGCAAATATAGGCAACTGTCTTATAGCCATCTTCTAGGCTAGTGACTGTAGAACTGGTTTGAAATTGTTCTAATGTAGATAGAATTTCATGGTGGTCTCAGTACGGTGGACATGGAATGAAAAGGGGGAAGACACATTAAAAAGACAATACATAAGAGAACAGTAACTGTTTATTATTAAGAAAAAAGAATTAAAGTGGCATCTAAGGTATAAACTTGGGCAACAGGCAAAAGCAGAAGGATTTAGTCAGGCAAAGAAGGAGGCAGTTAGGATGGAACTCAGTTCTGGCCATCTTGAATTCCAACCTCCCTTGGTGGCTAACCCATACAAAGGTAGATCACAGTGAGACATTGAGGAAGCATTCTTGAAAACAGGTGACTCACAAGAAGCCATGGACAAAAGGAGAAATTGGGCGAACAAGAAAATGAAGAGACTGCATGAAATCTCAGAAGATTTTAAAGATATTAAACTAACATAAAGATCCTGGACTGCGATTACTCAGAGAGATCCTCGGGAAGTCAGAAGAGTACAGCACAGAGAAGGGGGCAAGTAATGCAGATAAGTAACAGAAAGTGATTGTATGTGATAAGAACTGATAAAACACTGTTGGATTTGAACCCGAAAAGTAAAGATAAACCATGAGCAAACAAGAGCATTTCATTGGCGTGATGAAAGCAGTGAATCCATAGCAGTGTGTTGGGGATTAAAAGTGGGTGTGCAATTAAAAGGGCACAGCTGATAAAACTCTGTAGGTACTTAAAAATCAAGAAAAAAATTAAACTATCTAGCATGTTTGAAAAGCCATCAATGTCAAGTAGGATAAGGCTTCAGTAAGCTAGCAATGTCATTTGTAAGCATAAGGGAATCTTCTCTACACAAAAGAAAACTTATGCCTTGACAAAATGCTAACCCATTTTTACCAGTGTTATCATATAACAGAAGCAGGTAACATACTGTTCTTTATTATATGCTTTCTTTCAATGAACATAATACTTTCAGGTTTCAGCCACAATGTAGTATATATTATTTCTTCAGTCCTTTTTTTTGCCAAATAATAATTCATTTTATAGATAAACCCTATTTATTTATTTACTTATTTACTTATTTATCAGTTTATGAATATGTGAATTACTTCAAATTTTGGGATACTAAAAATATTTCTCTTACGAGGATGCATGAACAAGTTTCTGTGTGAATCCACATATTCTTCTTTCTTGGAGTTAGGGAACTACTTTGATTCTATAGTAATTCTATATTTAATCTCGAAAGGATCATCAATCTGTTTTCTAAAATCCTTGTGCAGTTTTACATTCTCATCACTTTAAAAATGATTATGCTTAAAGTAGAATGTTCTCCTACGCCTCGAGCTAACTCAGCATCCTTGCTTCTCCGCACATGGCTGTATTGTGGTCGTACAGATGTTTTATTGAGCCTTCAGGAGAGAATTACAGTTCTTTAGTTTTTTTTGTCTGTGGGATTTTTTTTTTCTTTTGGTTGCTGTTATTTGAAGTTACTAAATGAAAACACTGTATGAATATCATCTAGCTGCAATGTTTTCTGAAAGAACTTACGATTTTAATTGTTAAAAGTGAATCTGAATTTATTAGGAGCAGTTGTAATGTGGAACTTCAATTTGTGAATTACATCATATTCTGCTTTATTTATTTATTTATTTATTTATTTATTTATTTATTTTTTGGTACCGGGGATTGAACTCATGACCTCACGCTTGCCAGGCAGGCGCTTAAGCCACTGAGCTAAATCCCCAGCCTTTCTGCTTTATTTTTGATGGAATGTCATAAAGATTTTAGCACATAAACGGCTATAGAATTTTGTAACTAAATCAAAAATAAAAATGTCACAATTTTCAAAGTTCTTTCAACATTTTTTTATATAGAAAATATAGCTGATAAATGGCTAAAATCTTCATGGGTAATGTTAAGTGTACAATCAGCAGCACAGAAGTGAATATAAACTTTTATTTAACATAAAAACAATTATTCTTTAAATAATAACAAATAAATTACCAAGGCCCAACCTAAATCCCATTACTTCCACAAGGATTTTTTAAACCTTCATTTCCAGTTGACTGTACACTAATTGAAATGGTTGTTTTATGCTGACAATTGATTTTTTTTAAATGAAAGAGGCATCAGTGAAGTCAGCGCATTGCACCCAGCACTCCAGAGAGCAGTCTTCCATTGAATTTACTTAGATAAAGTAATTGCTGAATTAGATGACCATTCACAGTTATCAAGTGTATTTCAAGGACTTTCCTCTTAGCCAAAAGATAACTGCATGGTTTTGGGTCACCACTGCATGACTAATTCAAAATCAAGAATTTTATGTCTTTCTGAAAAATTGACATCATAAATCTGAGAAGGAGACTAGCGTATAGTCAGGGGGAAAAGAGTCCAAATTCTTTTGTATGTTTCCCTGAGCTACAGTCTGTAAAAGTAAAGGAAGTTCAGAGTCAATTGATATAACATGGTCAAACAATGTACAATCACTCAATTGATTAACTGGCTCTATATTACTCTTGTAAACTATTGAGAATAGGAAAAATTTCTACAATGTATTTTATACTAAGTTTAATAAGAAAATATTGAAAGGTTTCAGAAATTGGAAACTTTAAGACACTAATGTCTTTAGAAACTTTTGTTTATTTTTATATGCAAACGCTAATGATATAACTATTCACTCACAGATAATAAAGAATCTCTTTTCACTCTACAATAGATCTAAAATTACTACTCAAAATATTGAAATTCCAAGAAGAACATGGAAAAAAGGCAGTCTATTTTGCACAATTGTTTTCTACATAAAACAAGAGACTCTCTCATCTCTGCCTGAATCTAGCATTGTGATTATTGGGATATATATTATAAAATACCTAGTTGTTATGTGCTGGTAAGGAATAGTTACCATGATTGCTTTCCTCACAGTTAAAAATCAGATTTATTTTATATATGAAGACATTTTGTAAGGCGTTTTAGTCCCTATAAAAATGAATATTTAATAGAAACTTAATATTCTTGCATGTATTGAAATTGTTAGGTTTGAGGAAATAAATGTTATCTGAACCTACTGCTTTTAACAACATTGTAATGCTTATTGGTTTTTTTAGTGCAAGAATTATAGAAAATTGCTATAATATTACTTTTTATGTTTCATATTCAAAGTAGGTAAATTAATTTTGAGTGAGGCATTAGCATTAACAGCTAATAGTATTCAGCAGTAAGGATTTTAACTGCTGACATCATTTTCTTTGAAAAATGATACATGTTATTTAACATTTTAAGATAAATTGCTGCGTAACTGTAACTTTTTTGCTGATGACTTCACCATAAACAAACATAGTCAGTATGAAGAAGAAATTTCAAAATTGGTTTGTCAGGAAAGCAAATCTGAATTTAAAAAGTTTACATATTTTTTAATCAGATATTTAAGTAAGAGCAATAAAATGTTGTTGTTAATCTGTATCACCCAAGGGCAATTTACTGATAGAAACACCTAAGAAAGTTAATGTTACACTTGAGTGTAACAGTTGGCGACTGGCTATACAGAATTTATCACAGGTGCTCCACAAAGGAACAGCCACTGTCTCCTCCAACAATAGGTTTGGACGGTAGAAAAATTCTGGAAAGTAGCTATCAGTTGGGTACAATGACTTGCCTAAGAAAGAAGCCAGAATCACAGTGAAAAAGGGTATGCACGTGTGAATCTCCTCTTTAAGGCTGCCACTCTCCACACAAAAGGACCCACGTGTACAGTAACAAGACACTGAGCCAATCCTTGAAGACCAAGTGACAACCCACATGTCTTTTCAGCATTTTTTGAGAGGAACATAAATATAATGCTTTCTCTAAATGGTAATATAAAATTAAAGTTGTTTATGCCTCTCTCTAGGAGGACTTGAATTCTTACAAATTGTCTTGTAAGTATAGCACTTCCTTTGACTGTCCCTAGACACTAGTCACGACACCATTTCTAACAGCCTGCTACTTTGGTCTCTGGAAACCCTGCCCCACCAATAATACTCCACGGCACCTACGTCTCATGATCATTACAGTCCTACTTTCCCCTCAATCCATGGCAAAACTTGATTTCACCTTCCATTTTCTTCATGTGTATATGGCTACAATTTTCCTAGAAAAAATATTTTGCAATCTTTATTAAGAATACTAAGAATCATTAACAAACATCCTTAGATACAATACCCAGAATATATCAAAGGCAAAGAAAGGTGCAAAAAGAGATTAATTCCTATGGCTATTCCTATTAGCAGGCTTTATTTTCATGATAAATTGGTAACTACTAATAAGTCCATCTTTAAGTAACTGAATAAATCAAATCATAATTCTTTCATATGGCACAATTATATGCAAGCAGTAATAGCCACTTGGTAAGTAATTTTATGCTATGAAAAATGTATTTGTCATGTGATATACATGAGTCATTCAAGTTAGAAAGCGAAATGTACTGTACATTTCCAAACTCATTTTGAAAAACAGCTAAGGTATTGACCCACAAATATAAATACATGTAGGAAAAAGCCCTGCAGGCTTATTTTGTAGAGCATGCTTCTATTTTATAAGCAATATGTACATTTCTCTATATCTTTTCTGTCAATTTTCCTAAAATAACGAAATTCAGTTTGTGATAAGAAACATTATTTTTTCCTCAGTAAGAAAAATTAAGTGATATTAAATATTATGTGCCTTGGTCACTTTTCTCTCATCACTGAGACAAAATATCAGATGCCTGAAGCTAAAGGGGAAAATGTTTACTTAGCTCACAGTTTTTAGCGGTTTTAGTCCATAGTTGGCTGTCTCCAATGTAGGATAGCAGAGGAGACACATTTCATGGTGAGCAGAAGGTAGCAAAATAAGCAAGTGGCAAGACAAACCTTTTTGTGTTCCTTATATTATATCCAGGCTACCAGGATTAAAGCAGTACAAATCAATCAGTGGACTGATGTAGTAATCAACCACTCTTAATCCTACCATCCTTAATCCCAGCATTACACCATGAATCAATGACACTCTAGATACAGCCACCTCTGAAAAAAAACCCCACCTATGACTGCATGAGGCTTTGGGGAGACATTTAAACACAAGCCACTATATTATGTTTGTCCAAGGTGGACCTTCTAGGTATGTACAAGGTACCAAATCCATTTAATAAAACATTCACACTGTTCATGACTTCTATAAAACACATTTTTCAAATGATCATGCTGTCTTATATTCTTCTAAAGTTCTGGTGTGAATTTGCATTCTAGAGGAAAGAAGTGATTTCATAGTTTCTCAATTTAAATACTATCTCTGTGCTGACAACCAATTGTGGTCTCCATTGAATTTGGAGTTCTCCCCTTGGAAGCCTGGGAGACTGATTTCTACTCAAAACACACCCACACACTTGCTCCTCCTCCAGAATTCCTGTGTTCACTTAATGATAATTTCATCTTTCCATACCTAGTTAGAACTAGCCATACACAGGAATTTAATAATTATATGTTGAATAATAAGGTAATTAGTTCAATACTTACAAAGTGGCATTTTCAAGGTAAAATCTCTACCCACGTGTTTAGTGATTAACTGTGGAGGTTATGGGGTAGAAAATGAGGTCAGATCAATAGTAGACTGAGAAGACAAGTGTTTGGGGACTATCTTCCCTAGAAAATAAATACAGCTGATTTGTTTGCATATATGTATCTATGGACAAAAATGTAAGAGAAACATTTACCTCTACTATTAAATATGGTTTATTTTGTAGAACATTAAGAAATGAGCGAAGCATCATTAGAGTTAAAAAAATGCATCCAAACACTAAGGTATCATCTAAATCTGTGGATTACCCTTTGAAATATGTTCCCATGTCTATATCCTCCCTTGGCCCATAGTATTCTCAAATTGAAAAATTCTCGCTACCAGCAGGCAATTTTCTGTACCTTTTACATAGCTGACACTGTGGGGATTATGTTACTTGGATTTTGATATCACAGGGCATAACAGCAGCTCTAGCCAGGGCTAACTCACATTATCAGCAGTCAGAAGTCTGGTACAATCAAAACCTCCTCTTTATCTTCAGGAAAGCGGTTTGTGAAAGAGTACCTTCTAAGGCACCGAAGCTTAATATTTTAGTGACACATGTTCAAAATATGATTTCCTGTTATCCTCTACAAAAACCTAATTTTCAATCACACCGTCCTTGTAGACTTTAAACAGACGGACCTCAAAGGTAGCATTGTATTTGATATTCTCTGGTAGCTCCGGAACAAAACTTAAGTATGAATAACTGGAGATCTGCACTCTCTCATAGAGGTGACAGAATGGGGCTCATTCTAACACAGAAGGTAAAAGGAAAGTACGCTTATTTCCCTCTGCCACCCTGGAAAGGTATGGCTTTGAAACTATGAAACAAGAAAAGAGGAAAGTAAGGCTGGCAGTGCAAACTACATATTCCTTTGTGAATAAATTCTTATTGTTCATGCAGGTTTTCCTCGACAGCACCTCCATTTCAATTATCTACCACAGAGTTTCTGTTATGCATTCAACTCACGTATCCCATAAAAAGAGCTGGAATGTTTCCCCACTTGATAGGTATATTTATGTATTCATAAACTATACATATGTTTTGTCACACTAATATATTACATGTTCTATATACCTTCCTACAACCAAAATTATTTAGAGAATGAGATACAATAAATAAACATTGAAATTCAGTGAGTTATCTTGTGAACTTTCTAGGTAATGCTTATCTCTAGAAGCCGCTAAGATTTTGCTATATCACAGCAAAAAGAGCTGACCAATGTTATACTTGTTTTTACTTTATTGTCAACTGTGGACTGTGGTTTCAAATGACCTGCACCTGCACATCCTGTCATAGTGGATGTTGCTGTGAGCATCTGTCTAATCAAGGGCATGGTCTGCTGCTGATGTATAGCTAAATCAACATAATCCCACCCTAGTGCAGTAGTATCATCCAGTGATTGGTTGGTGCAGGAGAATAAAGACACACTTACTCATCTTGAAACACAGCAACCTAAAGGGACCTTTCTATCCCTATCCTGAGTTCCTACTGGGGTCCAGGCCTCTGTTAAAACTACAGTTCAGATATGCGCCTTCCTAGGCACAATCCTACTTTTCTTATTCCCTAATTGACTGCAAGGGCCACAGATTCCCTCCCCCAGTTCTGTTCCTGCAGTGCTACCAGATCCATGTTCATCAGCATATACTACAAGTCCATTTTGCTCACATATCTAGTGCCTAACACATTGTTTATTGAGCCACTGGAAACTCAAGAAGCAAAGCCATATCTTATGTTGTCTTGAAGCCTCATTAGATTCTCACTGAGTTTTGATCAATATCACCGGAAAGTACAGGAGTACTCCTTGTTTTTCAAACTGTGGGGAAGAAAATTAGAATTCCGAGGAAATCCGGAAGATAGAAAGACTTCTCTTCCTCTTAAGTACCAGAGTGGACCGAGAGTCACTGCTTGTAGACCACAGAGTTTCTCTATGTGACCCCAGTTTTCACGCTGCCACTCCACTGTTAACACGGTCCCATCCTTTACTGTCATTTCACCTCCTGTCCCAACCTCAAGGCTACTCAGTTCCACAAAATGCTAGTACCTGGCCCACGAGCAACAAAAAGTACCCTCAAAGTTCCTCTCTGGGGGAATTAATTGTAACTCCTTAGCACCTAGGATTTGCTCACCTGTAATCCTGATGCTACATTACTCAGTGGAACTGACTTCTGTAGTTCTCATCCCAGGTGAGCTACTGTTATCTCCTGGAAGGAAGAAATCTATCGTACTATAACCATATAGAGCCCCTATATAGTTCTTACGTGTCTTCTTAAATACAGAGACTCTGAGTTTCTGAGAACTGGCCCTCGGAAATTTAGGCATTGCTGAACAATTACAAGAAGCTTACCAGTGGAGTATTTTATATACAAGGAAAATTCAGTACTATTTAGATCCGTTCTCTGACACACAGTATAAACTATCCATAGAATATTTTTCTTCAAAAATGGAAATATATATGCATGTAAACTGTTAGAAAATGTCTAGTAAGTAAAACCTTAAATACCAAATGTGGTATTTACATTAGGTAACAAAATATTTAGTTCCGATTAATAGACTATTTCAATGATATATTCTTTTGAGAGGTATCCTTCATGCTTCATATATTATATATTAAAATTCAAGTATATAGTTAGTTGATGAAATAACATGATTAAAGGTAAAACAGAGGGCGGGGGATCTAGCTCAGCAGCATGGCACCTGCCTGGCAAGCACGAGATTGTGCGTTCAATTTCCTGTTCAAAAAAATGCCAATGCATTTTACATCTATTTCACAAACAGCCATTAGGTAGATTATAACATAAGACGTAAAATACAACATGGTACATGAAATAAGTACTAAAAATGTAGATTACTCATTTATAATTTATACTTTATTGAGAATACAGAAACCTTCATAGCAAGGTTCACAGAGTGGCATGGAAGATAGCCCTGGCACCTTCTATATTTTGACATGTGTTTTCTTTAATGGTAACAATACTGAAGTTTATTCATTGAAGATGATGTGTATCTTAAGATTCTTATTATTGAAATATTGAGGTTATGTCTTGTTTTCATGGATACAGATTATTTTCCTGTTAATGTAGCACTGCACAATTTACACTAGATGAAAAACATTCAACTAATTATTTGGGAAACCCTAAATACTAATCAGTTATTCCAGTACTCACTTTCAAGTAGAATTATCAGATATAATTAACAAAGATATCAATTGTAATAGAAAATAGCCTCATATTAGTAACTATTGAATATACATAGAATCAGCACTTACCTGTATTACATGCTTAAGTTTATCAATTATCTGATTTATTACTGGATCAGATCCTTTGACTTTGACTTCAGGATTTCCAGATTGGGCTTTGATTCCATTTCCAACCACATGCTGAGTATAGCTAAAGGAGTGAAAAGCAGAGACACATGACTTAGCAACCTGGTCTGCATATTATCTGCCACACTGCTTCAGTTGATATAGGTTCAAAATTTCCTTCTAGAAGAGGAATATACATATATTACATCTATTCTTTGAACATAGCTGTTATGCAGTAGTGTTTTATTTATATAAAATGCTTATAGTGAAAATATACACTGTTCTAAAACCAATATTTTCTCTTCTAAACCCCAATCAAAACTCACTAAATTTAAACTGTCATTTACTAATATGCAGAAAGAGTTGACTTTATCTGACTTTATCACCAGTTCTTGCTGAATTACACATATAAATGCACCCAGTTTACCATAATTTATGTAATTTATAGATAAGTTCCAATATTGTTACCCATAGAGAGTTCATATATATTTAACCGTACAAGTCAAATTTATTAACTTTATAATCAACTATAAGTTGCAAAATCTTCTTCAACTAAAGGGAACATTTGGCTTTTACTAGGATTCATTGCTTTGTACAAGGGTGAATTCACAGACAGGGAAAGCTATTTTAAAGTCCACTGCCTTCTACAATGACAATCATATAGTTGAATCCATCAGTCACACATATGTTTAGGCTGCCTATTGTATTCAAGGTTCTATACATTTGAACAGGATCTTAAGAAATTGTAATTTTTGTCCTCATAATGTTCACACTTCCCTGGGAATATATCAATTAAATCATTCTTTGGGAATTCGTTCATTATAATTTATTATATTTTAAAAATACCTACTAGATTTCAGGAATATGAATGCCTTTTATTTCCAGAAAGTTTAATGTAGTACAAAGAAAAGTGAATAGTGAAAGGCAACAGTATTGGAGCAGCTGGTAAAGAACAATATGTGCCAAATTAGGGTAGGTAAAGATGACAAGGCAATGGATATGCAGAATATGGAGAACTCTATTGGACTCACACAGTTAAGGAAAAGCTAAAGAGAAGTTACATCATAGGAAGCCATTGTGATAGTAATATAAAAATAAATCTTCAATAGTTTGCTTAGTGAGAACTCCAGAACACATGCTACTATCCGAGGAGGAGAAGGAGAAAAAGCACAGGCAACAATGTACACACAGGGAAGAATAAGCATCCATCTACAAAGTAGAGAAGATAAACACAGGAATGGAGCCACATGGCAAAGCTTCTCTCCTCTGAGGAACTTGTTTGTTCACTTTAATATAATTATATCAGTCTCAGATTTTTTTCAGCAAGAATGTTCATTTGATTTCAATATGATTTTCTTCCCATTATGCAGTTCTTACCAATTCATATACATGCTATGGATTTTCTGCAATAATGGAAAATCTTTGAAAGGTTGAAGTTCTGCTATTAAGAATATGACCAAATGGAAGAGCGTTTACAGAATATCCAATTCTTCCCAAGATGTTGTACTCCATTGACCAATTTTAAAAAGTGCATTAAACAATTCCTCACTAGGTTCTCCAAATGATATTAAATAACAGAACTCTTAGATATTGATATTATTAAATATATCAGGCAAATATAATAATATTAGTAAGTCTTGACTTAAAAAAATAAACTTGAGCTCACTGGGAAACCAAGCAACCAGCCTGCTGCCCTGGTAAGTGGCTGTGGTCTGGCAAGCTGTGGCTACCCTAGGGCGAGAACCACCAGCATCTCCCGAGATCCACGCCATGTTGGAACTTAAGGCACTGGGAAACCAAGCAACCAGCTCTCTGCCCTGGTAAGCAGGGGTGAGCCTACTGCACACAGGCTGAGAATCAAACATCCCATCCCCCCCCATTAGCAAGTGGGAGCCAGAGATCTGAGCATCTCTTGGGAGGCTGACCATATGCATATGGAGGCATACCATATAGCAAATCAGGGGGATTTCCTTCTACCATCTCTTTAAAGGAAAGTAGTTTGTCACTGTTTTGCTTTATTCTGATTAATGGTATTTCTCTATTCAATATTCTGTTTTGATAAGTTCTATAAGATTCTGTATTTCCTTTGATTTTTCTACATCTGATTGAAAGAACAACTATTGTGAAGATAACGAGATACACTATGGCACTTATTACTGTTATCCTGGTAACCTGCTGTGAAGTTCTGTACCAATTTCACTACACTGTCTCAATTGGCTTTATTCCATTTTGTTCTGTTGTATTTTACTACCTTCAAAATAATAAAAAAAAATGTTTAAAAACTTGAACTAACTTACTTGCACAGGCATAGGACATCATTTCAAGTTAGGTTTTAGAGTATCCATTCTGGATTTGAAAGAATACATAGCAATAAAAAAAATAATAATAATAAAGGGAAAACTGCTACAAATATGTTGCTTCTTAGCTTTTAAAGAATCAAATAAATTTAAATCTATATAGCACTGTTACATTATTCTTCATTGTTTCAATATTCCAAGCAGATTACATATTTGGCTTCCTTATTAATGTTGACTATTAATAATGATGATGATAAATAATATGATTGAATTATACAGGTAAATGCATAACTATGATTCAGGCACTGCTTTAGTTACTCTCTTTGGATTGCATCCATCTATTGTTTGATAATTAGCCATTATGACCAGGAGTATGTGCCACATGGCCCTCAAAGTACAGGAACTGTAAGTGACTAAGGTCATTCCATTTCTGCATCTGTCTTCTCTTTGTACACGCGATGCCTGTATGTAGCATGGTTGCAAAAGCAGGTCAAGTTTTGGGCACAGTGGGCTTCTCCCATGACTGATTTGAACTCAGGATTTCTTGAAGTTTCTGGTGTGACTTCCTTAGAATCCACCAGGCTAGAATGTTTCTACTCAACCTTCTTTTCCTCATGAGTCAGTCTTGTTTCTCAACAAATGCTTCCCCAGCCTTACTAGCTTCTCTATTTCCTCGCACAGAGCTCTTCTTTAGAAGCATCCTCTTGCGCTCCCCTTCCTTTTACCACCTGTCTCCTGGAGGACCCAGTCTGACATGTCTTTTGATGTTTGTATTGTAATTGCTCCCTTTCTACAGATTGAGAATCCACAATCTGAATAAATTAAACAACTTTCTAAAAGCCGCAGCCTTTGTTAAGTGTGTAGCAGGAGTTTGTGAACTTTTAAATACATTCATTCAGTGATTAGTGAAAACTATTGAAACCAAGGAAAATACAATTAGCCATACAACTAACTTCATATAATTTTTTTGAGATACAAGGAATGGGAGTCTGTACCATCACACTGAGCCTGGTTTGTTATCATTGTGCTTGTTTGTTTGTTCATTTGTTTTTGAGCTAAAACGTCTCACTAAACTGAACAGGATGAGTTTGAATTTGCAGTTCTCCTGCCTCAGCCTCCAGGAGTGCTGGGATTACAGCAGTGCACCAAACACAGTTTACATTTCTACTCTTTTTAATATCATGCGATAAAAGGCAAGAATGCTTATAATTAGTAAGGGATATACAATTTCCTTCAAAAGTCTCTTCAGCAAAAGTTCCATGTTTCAAGTGAAATAACAGTTGGTAGCAAGGTTAGAAGAAGCTAACAGAAAGCCATATGTTTTTTTCTAAGACTTTTAGAAACATAAGCATAAGGCAGGCAATGGAAACTGTGACTCTTAGTTTCAACTACTCTATTAATTGATTTAAATTCTAGCTTATTTGCAGACTGGAAGACTTTCTGTTATGATGCAGGAATTATATTGCACATTAATTGAAGTAATTCCTTATCATTTCCTTTTGTACTTATTTGTCAGGGTTAAATAACTACAGATTTAGGCAAAACTTATCAAGCTATAACAGATAAAGAATCAGACTTCCAGCTACTGTATTATTGAATATTTAAAAATAACTATTATCATTCAAATAAGGAAAAGAACTGCAAAGTAGGAAATGTAAAATACTTCAATTAAGTAAAATCAGATATTCTTCTCTGTTTCTGTAAAGTTAAGAATGCATTGCAGTGGTGGTACAGAGAGACCAGAATGGTTTACAAGAAACAACAGAGATTGCACGTTGGCAAAATGTGAAGTGACTTCAACTCTTTCTCACTGCGGTTGGGAGGGAAATGATCACTGTGTCATTATTTGACCTTATGGCGGCTCTGAACATGTTCCATGATCCCAAGTGAAAGGTCTCTGATGTTTATCAAAGCAGGTGCAAGAACAGTCAGGAAGCTCCATTCACAACAGCCCCAAACTGGACACAACTCGACTGTTTATAAATATTCATTCAGGTATACAAATGGAAGTGCATTTATATAATGAAATATTGTGCAGCAATGAGAATGAATGAATCACAACTGTCCTCAAAAATATCAACAAATTCTACAAAGTAGATGATAAAGATACAGGCTACATTGAATGATTCACTTAGAAATTTTCCAAACTTTTGAATTCTGCTACAAATCACCATTAAGTGACTTGAAGATTGTTTAGAAGGTAAAATAGTATACTTCCTAATTTGGGCTTTGATTTTTAAAACAACTGTTTTTTGTTTAAAAAAATATTGAATTCATGTTCTTCTGCACTCCCTCTTAATGTAGTTATAACAAACAAATCTTCATTAAACCACATATATATAAAAGACACACATTGGTATTTTTAATGTGAAACAATTGTGTTGTCATCACTGAATGAGTAATTTAGTATCAGAATTTAATATGAGAACTTTTACCCTGCATCCTTTAATATGCATGCAAAATATTTTTAAATTAAATTTTCTCTAAAAATGTATTTTATTTGAATCTCTCAGTATAAAATTTAATAGATTATTAATTACTTCTGTTTCTTCTAAATACTGTACATACGTAACAGATAAAAATTTCAAGGTTCCTACTGAAAACTTGTTCATGTTTCAATGAGGAGAGAGAGTAAAACACAAAAATGGAAATAGCCAAATATTTTTAGAGAAGTAATAGACTCACCATGTGTGCTTATCTCTTCTATGCAGGGCTAGTAGGTAATGGATAATGTCAATTCAATAGCAATGTTCCTAAGTAGGTATTTTTCCTTGTTAGTTTAAAAAGGAAAGAGCAACCACCAATGTATTTATATTCTACAAAATTTTTCTGAAATGATTTACAAAGTTTCAGTTCTCTCTGTGCTGAAGATATAGAATATTCAAAGGACGTGCTGATAAGTTGATATACAGTATTTCACTGGTCAGTTATTTCCCCTCCCTGTCCAATATGAACTATTTGACACTGCTGCTATGCATTACTGGCTGACACTAATTTTGTTTTCTTTATGAAGCAATAGATATTAGTTCAGATTCACACCAAACTAGTATTAATAGTTATTACCGTACCGTACCATATAGCACCATATGGTACCGTATTAGTACGGTATTTTGAAGCATACAGTTTCTGAGAGGAGGTATATACCAGGAAGCTGACCCTGGGTTTACAAATCAGTTACAGGGTTCTATCAAAGATTGTTTTCTATAACTTCACTGAGATAGTATGTAAAAACATGATCACTGATACCAGATGAGGAAAATATCTGACTAGTCAGCCTCTTTTACCTCAATGCTATGTACTAATAATTAATACTGAGATTAGGAGTCATGTTGTGTTGGGTTTTTTTTGTTTTGGTTCATTTATTTTTTGTACAATTAGTTACCCAGGTGGATATTAAAGTTCCTTTCACTTCCAGATTTTGAGTCTTCTAATCTCTAGGAGATATGGTACAAGTTTTCTCACTGGTCCCAATAAGTATATTAATAGCTTGGGTTCAAATGACCTCAAAAGAGGTCACAATGTGCACTGCAGGTATTAATCAGTGAAACATTCTGCAAGGACAAAGTTTCCTTCCAAACTATATCTGGGAATCCCTTTCTGGTTCTGGTATTTAACATGTAACTGAGTAATAGTAATATACTTTATGTTAGTTTTTCTCAAATTTTTGGGTAACTTCAAATACTACAGATGACATGTTCTGTATACTTTTTACTTTCTCTATAGCCTTTTCTCTCTATATTGGAAATACTAATCTTTAAAAATCTCAGAACTAGACGACATATTGGAGTTGGGCAGGAAAGCCCTGGCTCTGTAAGGAAGCAGCTTCAGTTGGTTGCTCCTCTGGCAGAGCGGATTGGTGGAATTTGCTTGGACTGGGCTGGGACCAAGTGGGTCTTCACAAATCAACTGGTTCCCTGAGGGCGGTGCACACTGACACAGTGAAGGCCCACAAAGGTCAACTGGCCCGGAGGGGAGAAACCACCATATACTATCCTTGCTTGAACTTCACTCTCTGATAGCAGATGGCAGAGGGCAGAAGCTCCCTAGCCTACATGCTCCAGAAACACCCTAACCAACAAGAAAAGGGGCTGGGAATTACACTATACACTTGTATGGAAGGAACCAAAAACATAACGATAGGGAAAAATAAGAAAAAGTCCCCAGCCCCCAATCCTGAGAATATTGATCCAGGAGAGGTAATATAAAAGAGATTGAGGGCAGCAAACATGAAACATCAAACACAGCATCAGTGGACATAAAGAGATATCTTCAGGACCTTGTAAACGAGATCAAAACTGAAATATTAATTCAAGTTAAACAAGAGATAAGTAGATTAATAAAAGAAAGGCTGGGCATCTCTCAAGAAGACATAGACAGAAGAATGAGGAACACAAACGGAGAGAAATGTTCCATGAAGAATATGAAAAAAACCTAGAATTCATGAAGCAGATTCAAAAGATTACCAGCAAACTAAAGACTCCATAGAAAGTTGGCAAAACTCCTTGAAAGAAACCAAAGATAGACTATCAAAAAATGAACACAAGCTTGCAATGTATGATCATGAAAGGGAAGATCTCTTAAAAATAACAGGGAGCAGGCAGTAAGAATACAAAGGCTAGAGGACGACAAAAGGATCTATAACTTAAGAATAAAGCATGTAAATGAAGAAGCAGGAGTCAAAATAGAAGAACTGCAAAGGCTATTCACAGAAATTAAGTAAAACTTCCCAAACATAGAAAAAGGAAATGATATGCAGACATATGAAGCATACAGAACTCCAGCCACCTACAACCAAAACAGAGCTATACCCAGACACATAATAATCAAGATCACAGAAATTCAATATAAGAACAGAATATTAAAAGCCATCAGAGAAAAGAAACAGATCACCTATAAAGGAAAACCCATCAAAATCATGGCAGATCTCTCAACACAGACCATCAAGTCAAGAAGAGCTTGGAGTGAAATAATTCAAGCCCTGAAGGAGAACAACCTTCAGTCCAGATTGATGTATCCTGCAAAACTCTCTCTAGAAATTAATGGAGAAGCAAGATGCTTCCATGACAAAGAGGAACTGGGAGAATTTGTGACCACCATTCCAACCCTACAAAAAATACTAAAGGACATTTTAGAAAGAGACAAAAAGAATACGAGCATTTCAGGAACAGTGGCAGTGAGGCCTTAGTGAACGTGGCAGACAGTGGAGTGGAAGAGAAAAATAGACTACCAATGGCAGAAAAATAGAATAGAAGAAATGAGGCAGAGAAGATTGGGTATAATCTCTAGCATAGATGGCCTCGAAATACTAACAGAGAGAAACACAGGCAGAGTAGATCAACAGATAGGGTCCATCAAGATGTTGTATATAAGGAGGCAGTGGGACCCAAAAGAAGCAGTGCACCCTATGGGAGTGAAAGGGGAAGAATTGCCTAAAAGAGGAAGGGAGAGGATATTGTTAATGGTGTAACAAGATTTAAAATCTACATTATTCTCATTACTCTGCTTGGATGTATTACATGCTATTCCAGTTTGTCTACTTACCCTAGACTTGAGGACAAGGTCAGCTATCCCAAAAATAAGAGGACATAATAGGTTAATCATCCTTAATTTCCTATCAACTTAACTAGAAGCCCTGTATAACTTATACTGTCTTACTACAACTGATCTTATTTGAATCTGGTTTGTTAAAGTGCTATCTTGTATTGACTGATTTTATTCAAATCTGTTATGATTGATAGCATCAAGTCTAAGATTACACTGAAGATGCAACTACACTGAAGATGACAAGATTCACTAAGAACCCACTCTGGTTTGATTATTGCCTGTTTTTGAAGTCTTATAATATCTCCAATGCTTTGTTTTTATTAATGTTGTTATATACTGCTGAGACATCATGATAACCATTGTAGATCACCTTGTATTGTGGTTTTATGTGACTTTTTGCTTCATGCTTTTCTAGGAATTGTTTTGTCTTGCTTTGTTTTTCCCTCTAATACATAAAGGATAGATATACATGTAGAAACTCATGCATGTGTAGAGCTTATAAACAGTTTACAAGAACCAACTATATAATGCATGTTAAAATGAACAACTATTTTGAAGAAAAAGAGACACTACCATATCCAGTGCTGACTCCGTAATGTCACGATGTGAAATCCAGCAATACTATCATTCTTTGTTCAAAGTGATTTTAGCTTGTTTTGTTTTGTTCAAGTTCAACACACATGAAGGTATGGACAGCTGTTTTGGAGAGAATGAGAGACACTATGACAACCATTCTTGGCTTCCCCTAATGTCTGGTCTTGAAGACCTAAAACGCCTTCCTCGTCCTGTTCAGATCGGTTCCATACTATGTTGTTCCATGTGAATTCCCTGTATGTGAAGAATAGGACAACTATTTGGAAGAAAACAAGAGTCAGTATGATAGATAGTGACCATCTCCGATTGTCTTGCTTTGAAATTTATGTCTCTTACATTGCTTTCTTGTGTTCCACTTTGTTCTGTTTTGTTGTGTTTAATTTTACCCTTTTGATATAATTGCATGTATGTTTAAGTGTGTAAAATGGATGTCCATGTTACTGTTTTTGTTAGATCGTGGAGCAGAACTGTTAACAGCATCACTGTTTGAATGTATACTTTGCATGTTTTAATTATGTAATTTGAACAACTATTTCCAAGATGTCAGTATGTAATTTGTCAAGTAATGATTTCTTAGTGGTTTTTTTTGTTCTTTTCCCTTTTTCCTTGGAATTCTGTATTGTTGCTACCCTTTATTATGTTTTGTTTGGGTTTTTTTTCTCTTTAAATAAAATTTTTTTAAAAATTTTTAAAAAATTGATGATTTAAAAAAACTATTATAAGTAAACGTGTATGTAAACAAATACTATTTTCCTTAACCTTCTAATCCCACTCTTTAAACTTAGCAAGAAATGATAATTACCTTTATTATAGTCAAAGCTCTGTTTTTATCTTTTTAAATTTTTAATCAAAAGCTCAAAACAAGTGATAATATTTTGTTTAATTTATAATTGTTTTTTAAATTCCAAATGATTGTCCAAATTTAAAAGTATCAATTGTATTTAACCCCATATATTTCTATATCTGCTTTGAAATGATACACTTTAATTTTGGCCACATATTTCAAAATTAAACTCTTCTTACTAAGATCAAGACTCTCTTTAATGGAATTATGAGGACTAGTATTCACAATTTGCACTGAATTTCCCTATCATTTTACTAAACAATACCAATACATGAATGTAAATGCTATTTAGGGAATGACTATTATCTGACTACAAGTAAATATTATTTAGAGCTAACAAATGAGTTAAATTATTACAGTATAAATTTAGTTTAATCACTATTTTATTAGAGACACTATGAAACCCTAAACACTCCTAAAATCTTATTTTTTGTATTTATTCAAACATAACTGATATCAGTACTAAATTGCAGATTAAAAACAACTACTGATTGCATAAAATATTTGAAAATTATTTACAGGGTACAGTATAATATTACCAATAAACTGTACAAATGAAATAGTGTACCCAGTATTGCTTGCCAATCCACAATATAATAACTATTTCTGAGTGACTAATATACTAATTTCCTAGAGTCACTATGAAAAATTGTCATAAGTCTGGTGAGGTACAAGGACAGATGATACGGTCTCATTAATTCTCGTGTGTAGGCATTTCAAATCAGGTATCACATGGCCATATTCTCTGAAGACATCAAGAAAGAATTCTTTCCCTCTTCCAGTCTCTTCTAGTGGATCCCAATAACCCTATCATTCTTCAGCTAGAGGCTACATCTCTCCAGTTTCTTATCTTTACTGGTCCTTTGTTGCATTTCTGTATTTCCATTTCTATTTTCCACAAGGACAACTACATTGGATACAAGGGCCACCCTTAGCAAGGAGGACCTCACCTTAGTCCTCAACTAAATTACATCTGCAAATATCTCATTTCCAAATAAAGCCACAGGTTTTGGTGGGCATATTCTTTAAAGATACTCTGTTAAACACACTATATATAGCATTACAAATACAAACACCTAGAAGCGGCCCAAATAGAAACAAATTTTCCCTTGGACCTCATCAAAATTGTATCCTATTTTTCTCAACATAAATTTTATTACTATAAAGTAATATTTATGTTCACAAGTTCATCTCAAACTATAAATTAGTTTGTTTCTGTGGGTTTTAAAAATAATTGATTTTGGAAATTACCAATACACAATACATAGCATTTTCCATATTCTGAATGATTTCTATCACCCCTCAAAAAAGAACAAAACCAAGGACATTTTCTCTGTTTTTATGCACATAAATAGAAGTGATACCCTAAAAATCATTGTTCTCCTCTGAAGTGAAAGCCCACCCACCTGCTCTGAATCAAGTTTCCTGAGAGCATTACAGGGCTATTTGGTCGTGAAAGTGGTTGACAGCTGATGCTTAGGGGACCCATATAGGTACACAGAATAAATTTTAATCACACTTAATATGACAGCAAGATTGTGACAATATTCAAATGTGACCAATTTCATTAAATTAGTTACATTCATTAGGCTCAGCTTAGCTGCCCAATTTATATAAATAATTCACAAGATATAATTAGGGTCTTCTGGTTTTTTTATGTTTAAAAGCACAATATTTTAATTGGGATTTTTTTTAGTAACTAGTTATCATACTTTATTACCTCAAGGTTGTGAGGATCTTTAGCATACCACTAAATCTAGCACTCTACCTTCAAGAAGAAATATACCTACGGCAGGAATACAGTGCCTGGCATTCATCTCTTGGCCTGCGGCTTAATGGATTTTTTTGTCTGTCTTTGTTGACAGCAACATAAATTTAGAGCTGGAAGGGACCTTAAAGGTCATTTAGTTCAACCCAAACATGTTTTAAAATAAAATGAGAAAGTTTTTTTTTTTTCATCATTTTGTATGTATGCACTGTGCATTTCTGGGAAAGCCTCTGAGACAGCTTTTTAATAATAGGCACAGACATTTTAAAACCAGGGCAAAGGACAAACTAATGAAAGGAAGGAGGTGACAATTAGTGAGGGCTATCTAACCAAGGAGACTTATTCCTCAGACCCAAACTGAGCTATATCCCCACCAGACACCTACTTTTCATACAAGATACTGTGTGCATGATTTACATTATGAAAAATTACATGATGTTAAATCCCTTACATGTTGTTAATCTATTGGAACCTTGTATAGCACAAGATTTAACTTTTTAAAAAAATGTATCTTTTGAGAACTTAGTAAAGCAAATGGCCAATATTTTCCTGAATTTAATTTCCTTAATTGATATTTTATTGTATCCCTCATGGAGAACAGAATCTCTGGATAATATGTTCAATCACCATAGAAAAATGAGCTCAGGGTTAAAATAATTTGAGACATCACAAAGTAGAGGTTGGGTGTAAAGAACATCTTGCTCCCACAATAGGACATGAGCAAGTATATCATAAACATACACTAATGACAGTGGACTGGCAGTCATAAGGAGGGTACATTTTACTAACAGGCAGCTTAGTAAATATTTGCCAATAGATGTGCATTGAACATACATTTAATGGAATAATTTTCTTTTTCTCACTTTTGAAAATTCATATTTTAATAAATGATTTTATAGGAATATAACATTTTCAAAGTTTTAAAGTGAGGCCCCTTAGCAATGCTCTCTTAGTTAAATGGTTCTGATACATACATGGCCCTTGTGCCTTTAAATCTGGGATGGGAACTTGTCAAATTAGTCCAAAGCTCTGATTTTGTAACTTTTGTTTAGGATCAAATTTCTGCTCTTATTTTAGGCTTTACCAAACAAAATACTTAATATACTTACTTTTCAGACTAGTAACATGAGAATTAAATTTGTATGTATAAATATATACATATATGTATGTACACATACATGTATTATGTACATATATACATTTTATATATGAGTGTACATATATGCACACATATACCAAAATTTATAGACATTAATATACATACATATATACATATACATATGTACATGTATATATAGCAATTTTTCTTTTCCTATACAGTATTTACTTTTATTTTAAACAGCAAAAAAGGTGAGTTCCTGTGAGTATGGCAGAGATTTGAAATTTTAAAATAAATTTTTAATATAAAAAAAGGCTGGAGTTGGCTATAGCTCAGGAGGAGGCCATGGCTTCAGCTTCTAGTATCATAAAAACGAAACGGGGGAAGTTTAAAGATTTGTTAATTTTTTTTTCTTAATGAAAACACCACTTTAGCCATTTTTATTTTAAGAACAATTGAAGTTTCTAGTTCCGAATTAAAGTCATGTCCAAAAGTTGCCCTTTGTCATCTACTGAATCACAGTATAAAAACAGGTTTCACCTCATAGTTACACAGGGAGGAGGAGGGAAAGTAAATAAGTTTCTACCTATATTTCACCTTAACCACACTAATGACCAATTCCTACTAGCAAACATTCCTCACGAAAAAAATCCAAGAGAAAGTGAATTTAATTTGTATCCACTTGTTTATATGAGAAAATTGCTTCTCAAGCCATTTCTTGGCAAACCCAGTTGAGCAGAAAGCAACTGGCTTAGTTCCACAGAGTTATGTGTGCCTTGGGACTGTTAGATTCCTAATAGCTATGATTACCCCACAAACAGATTTGGCTGACTCAGTGTATGAAAAAATAATATATATACACTGGATTTCTGAAGACATTTGGAGTCCAAATAGAATGGGCGTTTCTGACCCCAAACAACTGGTGTTTTTGTATGTACAGGTATATTTGATCCATCTGTCCTTCACTTTCTGTACTGTTCTCTCATTCCCTTCTCCCAGTTCCTTACATAATTTCTACCAGGTTTTTTGGGATTACACACTCCTCCTACCTTGCTTGAGAACCCTTTAGACTCTTGGCCCAACCAACTGCCCAGTAAATTTTAACAATAGATTTGGGATATGTGACTAAATTAAGGGTCTTCAAATGGGGATATTATACATAATTGTATGAGTAACCTCATAGTTTGAAGAGAGAGAATTTTTCCTTTTTTCAGACAATAAGGAAGGCAATAGGTATATGGAGGTAGAGACTGTAATGTTGTAGCCACAAGCCCAAGAATATACAAAGCTGAATGAGATAAGAAATGTGTTCTATCCTACAGCCATTGAAGGGAATGTAAAATTAATATTTTAATTTTGAACTAGTGATATGTATTTCAGATTTCTAAACTATGGATCTACACAAGAATAAATTCCTATGGCTTATAAATTACTCACTTTGTGGTAGTTTGTCACAGAGTCAACTAATGCAGTCAGAGATGAGAGAATCATCTTAGGTTACTTGCTGTCATTACAACTTTATTTTCCAGGAAGCCCTTGTTGTGGTTTGTGTCAGGCATCCCCCGCCAAAGTCTCATGCAGTCAGGAGGCGGCTGAGTCTAGCATTTGTGATTGGTTCATTGTCTAGCATTGGGATTGGTGGTGTGATGCCACACCTGCACAGGTGCAGAGCCGGCATACAGTATAAGGAGGGGAGGAGGTATGCTTTGCCTCTTTTTGCCCTTTTTGCTCTTGTCGCTTGCGGCCACCATGAATGTTGCCCCTTAGTCATGCTACACTGCCTTGAATCCAGGTGAGTACGGACTGAAACCTCCAAAAACTGTAAGATAAATAAACCTTTCCTTCCTACATTTTGGGTGTCAGGTATTTTGTCTCAACAATGAGGGAAAAGTAACCAAGACACCATTGTTGTAAGTAATTAATTGTGCAAGGACATTTCCTTGAGGTCAATTACTGAATGTGTTATAATCACTCTCTAGTTTGCAGGGTTTGACAACATGCTCAGTCCTTTAGAAGTCAGTGCATATGTTTCATGAGGTCTCCATGCATATGAGTTACCTGAGTGAAGGTATGACTGATAGGAAATAAACTGAATTTTTTCTAAGCAATCATTCATCATTTCTAGAATTGGTCCTTGTAAAAATTATATGAGCCATTCCCAAATATTACTCATTCTGTTAACAAATTCCATGAACGTTATTTGGACTAGTTATAAATGGCAGTGTGTAAAGGGTCTCCACCAAGTTCTGATAAAAGCAAAGAAAGAAAAAAAAGGGCAATGGAAGGAGAAGAAAAGAGTGGTGAGAATGTAGGAGAAGGGAGGGAGACTAAAAGAAAAAAATGAGTGAAACTGACTATTAAGTCTAACAATGGGCAGATTAATACAAGCTTCTTACAACTGTAAGAACAAGCAGGTTAAACTATGTTATATAAATTTTATTTCATGAGACAGAAGAATTTCCTGAATATGAAAACTGTATGAAATGGTAGTTTGCTCTCCGCTCTCTGTTCCAAGTCAGGCTCCTGGAGTGTCTCAGAACATAAGTTCTTCCTTTACAACTCAGCCCTGCTTTTGAAGGGACCAACTTCTGGTCACTGCCACACAACTGACATAGCTGACTGTCATAGGAGACACGCTCTAATAAAACAATAAGCAGCAGCAGCAACAGCAGGAATCTTCCAGGCCAAGTGGACAATGTGTGCAAGAACAGTCTTATTGGGATCACAGTTCAACAGTCTGGGTGTTAGAAACAATCTATAATCCCCAAGTGACCCAGGAGTTAAAACCATGGGCTATCAGTGTTCCTTCCTTTTTCTGATACCCCAAGCCTGGGCTTAGCTTCTTTCCTTTTTTCCTTTCTCTATGTTATACACTGTTATTTAACATACTGCGATTTTAATGAATTTTAGTTAACAACAGAGATAGATGACAGTACAGCAAAACAGAAACTGCACCAGACCCAACCATCCATTTATAACTAATATGGTCAAACAAAATACAGCCTTCCTTCTGAATCTCCGCTCTCCGCTCTCTGCTCTCTGTTCCAAGTCACATTTCCAGAAAACAGTCACATGTATACAACGCAGCACTCATTTTTGCCATCAGCCGTACCCCTTACTACTCATGCGGGCTGAGCGTTGTAGTATGTTTCCTACCTTGAGCAGACAGAGTAGTTTCCCTTAACAGATCCCACAAATGCTTGCTGGCTACAGAAAGGGGCTGTGCATATCAACAATACCACCAATGTGGATCAGAGAAAGGGCACAGACATCTCCAAGTTAAAGGAACAATGAGTGAAAATAGTCATTTAGTTTTGTTATTAATCCCATAAAGATCTTTACCTTCCAGGTAAAACATATTGGAGAAATAAAAGAGAAGAAAAGAAAACTAAAAACCATCCTACAGAAAACAAAGAAGGAAAGATCATGCTTAAGACTAAGGGGGAAAGATTATCCTTGTGCAGTATTTGACTAACCAGAGACAGTATTCAGAAAGTTGTTTTAAATGACCTAATTCTGAATAGTATGTAGGAAGTTATTTCATTTAGGAGAGAAAAAATTAACATTTCTAACAAGAAAACAAGCCCATGTGAAAAAGCGAGAAATGGCTGAGGTTAGGTTTATAGAAAACTAAAACAGAGGAGTTAATCTTCCAGCCACAGTGGAATCCACAGAGAAGAAAACTGATGCAGTGCAAGGGTCAAATAGTACTGGAGTCATAGCTCAGGAGAGAAATGTAAGGGAGAAAAATAAGGACAGGGAAAAGGCAGATGAGATGCCAGAAAGTTTTGACTCAAGAATGTGTGCTGAAGAAACAAAAACAAGGAGAAACTAGATCTAAAACAGTAGTCAAATCTATGAATAATAAAAGCACACTCCAGATTCTAGTAAGGATAGGAGAAAAAAAGTCTGGGAAGAGTTAAGATAACCGAGCTCAATATGTCAAAAATTAGAAAGGTGCTAATCCAAATTCCTGGAAGGACACAACAGATTCAGTTCATCATCAGAATTATTTTACACATTATCTTGATTATCATAATCATTTGGTTAAAATATAATAGCAAGAGAAAATAAAATATTTAATAATAATAATAATATTAAAATGTATTTCTTATCACCAGTATCGAGAATCAATAGGGATAAGACGAAGAAAACCTATTCTATGTCAATTATCTAACACTCAGGAAACCGAGGAGGTACTATTAAAAATCCAGTAGGTTCTACTCAAATGTCCACATACAAACGCATGTGAAAACTTCCAGCATGAGCACCCTCATCTGAGCCACATCCATCTTCCCTTCCCGTTACTGCGAAAGCTTCCTAACTGGTTGGCCAGCTTCTGCCTCATTCCCGGCAGCGAATCTTAGAATCTTAACAGGGCATCTTAATGCAGACAGGTCTTGTGAATGTAATTCAGCTCGTCTGATCCATCTGAGTAAAATCTCCCTGCCCCTACCATGGCCGACCAGGCACTGTCTCATCTTTTTTCTCCAGCTTCATCTAGAGATGCTTTTCTCCTTTCTTATCCTACTCCACCTCTGCTGGCTTCCATGTTGCTATTCTAAGACTGAATCCACATAATATACCTTTAGGTTTCTTTCACAGTCTGTGTTTTCGTTTTGAACTGCCCTTGTTCAACACAGCTTAGCTCCTAATCCACTCTTTCAGTTCTCTCTTCAAATGTTTCCTACCTGATACATCATGGCCACGTGCAGCAACTTTAAGAATCACCAAGCACTATGAAAATACCTAGAAATACCTAAATGGTATAAAATATGCTCGACTTCTTTGCTATTTAACGTTAAATGTCAATAAACACTCTTCCATGATAAATATAAAACAAAATTCCATAGCACAGTGGAAAACAACAATGGTTGATATACTGTATATTATGCTTTTAAAAGAATGGTCAAAATATTACACAGAGTACAAGTCACAAACAAAAGAAAATTCTATCTTACCAAGTAAAAAAATATTAATCAAATCTTATTATATTTCTAGAAAATGTGTAAACTATACCCGAAAGCTTAAGAATATAAAAATGTACATCCATAAATAAAGTAAAAATCACAAGATTTTGGTTAATGGCATCGATTGCAGGTAAAGTAGAATTTAAGGGAAATTATTTCACACAGAAAACAAGAAAAAATATCAAATTCCAAAATCTAAAATAGTCAGTTAACACAGAGCAACAATTAGTTAAAGGTTTTTACCAAAGAGTTACATATTGTAAATACTTACAACAAAATATAATTTTAGACATACCATTATGTAGTCATGCTCATGACACATAATTCATTCAAGATAAATTATAATTAGAAGACACTTAATTGTGACACAATCATACCTTCCAGTTATGAGTAATTAAATAGGTAAAGATTTAAAAGGCATAATTTTAAATTATTCAAGAATTTTAATACATACCCACAAATTTATGAAACGACATATGTCTTTGAAATCGTCACTGAACAAGACAACATAGATCATATAGGAAACCACAAAAAGGCCTCAATGTATTATTAAAAGTAGAAATTGTATGGATTGGATTCATCTACCACAGGAGGTCACTCAGAGAAGATGGGGATCAATGAAGCAGGATTCAGCCACGCTATCCACTGAGCTGGCAGGAACTTGTGATCTAGAACTCATCCTCTGGAACTGTAAGCAATGCATTTCTACTGCATTCTGCTGTATGGTATTGTGTTATACCAGCCCCAACTAATGAGACATTTACCCAGTAGAATTTAATACCATAAACGATAAAGTGAAATGAAGCAGTTGTAGGACATATCTTTACTATAATTAAAATAATGGCCTTAAGCCATCCGTCATTTTTATTATTAAATTTTAGCCAAAGCCCTAAGATGGAAACACAAAAATATGAAAAGTATTTGTATTAAAAAAAAGAGAGGAAATAATTGGTAATAGATGTAAGAACTAATCATTCAGTTATAAGTTCTCTGTGACCACATGTGCCAGAGCAAAAACATGAAGGAGGTTGAAACAACCTCAAAATAAACCTCTATATCAATGTAAGACAATTGGATTATATAGAAACTTCTTAGAATGTTCATGATGAAGATGAAGATTCCACATGATCATCATGATTCAACTGAATGCGAGTCCTATTTCTTCCTCTAGGTTACAACATGGGCTTAATAATTTATTATGTCTTCTTGAATCTCTATTGTCTTATGTTTAAAATAATATTACTATAATCTAATTTTCAGGGCTCTAAATGCAAACTGGAACTATAATGCATATCCCCAATATGTGTGTATATCATAAAATATTTTGATAGTAATTATTTCTATTTAATCCAAAGAAAGAATATAAAAATATTTGTTTAGGTTGGTTTATTTTTCTCCAATGAAGATATAAAGAAAATATATAGTCAATAAAAATATACAGAGAACTGTGCTTTGGAATATAAGTGTTAGTTTCCCCTAATAGAATTATTAACTGAGGATAGCTTTCATTATTACATTGACTGCTTAAAACAAATCCACATTTTATACACCTAACCTGGTCCAGTTCATTGTGTTATGCAAAACTCAATTTTCCATTTTTATAATAGACTTGAAATTACTAAAATGTCAGTGTTGGAGTACTTGGGTTTCTCCACATTTCCTTTGCAATTTCTTGCAGAGCTAATATTATTAAAAAAAAAAAGTTAAAATCCTAGACTGAAATTCTAGAGAATATGTGTCAGGAGGAAAAAAATGGAAAAGTTACAAGACATACTAAAGAAGAAAATATTCTCAGAAATAGAAGATCTAATCCTTCAAAACTGAGAGATGAGAAGCAAAGAGATATGTTAACTGAAGAAAAACATTTTAAAACATCATTAAATAAAATAAAAAGTTTTGAAATCACAGAACAGCAGCTGTCCTTGTAATTGAAAATCTATCACAGTTTAAAATTTTCTAAAATCTCAGTTCTTTTGTTAAATGAAATGAAAAATGTATCCTATTAACTATGTTCTGCACTGTAGTACCATAAAAAAATAATTACCACTAAAATGTACCTTAATGTGTGTTAAGGTAGCTACAAAATCAACATCATTATCTTGGGGAATATGTAAACAAAGGAAGATATGAAATTGTCAAGCATAATTAAAATCAAATGCAACAGCACAGATGCCAAGCAGACTGAATATTTTTTGTTTTAGGTAGACAAACAGGTATCCAATAAAGGACACATATGAACCATTACTCAGGAGACCAAACCTTAGAGACAGAGTCTGACATTTCCTATTTCCTTTAAAACAATACTCAAATCTCTTGGAACTCACACTAACAGGCTTGGAGACTTGAGATTACCTGATAATTTCAGAACTGATGTTTGACACGACAATGACATGTTGAATATTTTCCTTTAGCCACAGGAGATCTCCAGCTTTGGCAATCATAAGTCAAAGGGGCACACACTCAATTCATTCCTTGTTATTGAGTGGTTTGTTTTTGCTAGATAATTTATGGAAAATTAGCACAAAATGACAGCTAGGGTATGGTGTAGGAATACCAAGCAGATGAGAAACTTGAACATCATTACCAACACAAGAGAAAAGGGCATTCAGCAATAAAGGTCAAATAAAAAATCAACCAGAGTTTCTATGTAACGTCAAATCTAAAATGCAGCTTCAGCAAAAGCCTGGGTTAGGTTGTCTGGGGTTTTTTTCTTGATTAATTTGAAATTCTCCATTGTCAAAGATCATTATCAAAACCTTCCAATTTTATTACTTTTGATTCAAACATTTGAATTTAGTGTGATAAGCAAACAACAGAAGGTAGTAAAGATATTACTTTTGATTTATTACTTTTAATTCAAACATTTGAATTTAGTGTGATAAGCAATACAACAGAAGGCAGTAAAGATATGTGGACAAAATACCTATCATAGGATTTTCTAATGGAAAAAATAGAATTATACACAGTTAAATTATAGAATAGTCATTCTAGGGAAGTTTAAAAGGATTTAAGACACATTAATTGACATGGGAGAATTCTGGGGATACCATGGAGAGGTCATTAGCCAAGATTACAATTGTTTATATAATATTAACTGTATAAAATTATAAATATATCTAGGAAATTTAATAAATTTTTAGACATACAGTGATTATAATACTTATTTCTACAAAGACCAGAGAGTAAAAAAAGGATTTACCTATAAAGACTTTAGGACAACAGGCTTACACTGGCATTCAGTGTTGAACACAAGACATGCATCACCTTTGCAGCACTGCCTACACTCCAGACAAGTCTTTAAGTTTGTTAAATATCTTTATCATTTAACACACAATAGAACACAAGGAATATGGATGATGTCACTAATCATGTGGTACAGATGAGGAAAATGAAGCAGAGAGACATTCTATTCTATAACTTGCCCCAGCTGACGTGTTGGAAATTAAGGTCACCAACCTGGCTGGAAAGTCTACGACCTTAATTGCTAGGCAAAACGCTTCCTAGAAGCACTGATGAGAAAAATGCTGAAACATGGTTAAAGCCTGGATATGGAATGGTTATGGTTTTTAAAGACACTCAAAATTGTTTAGATTTTTTATACCAACTGAAAATCATTTTCTACAAGAAAAATATTTAAAGTGACTCAGTAACTTACAGAAAGCAAACTAATACACCTATCTCTTCACTTTTGGTGTAGATAATATATAAAAGCACAGTGACAGTGGATTAATAAGTTAAGTATCTTGAAACTAGTGGTCATTTTGTCTTTTAAATTATTTACTGATTTTGTATATAAAACCATCATTAATTTTCTTTTCATCCTCACTTCTGAGTCTTTTTTATTAATGTCACAGTACCCATCAAATACTAATGATTAGACTATTGTCTTCCTTTTCTATATTCAATATATGCTACCATTAATAAGGCAAAATAATAAAGCACAAAGGTTACAGAATTGGTAAACAGTATCTGTATTTTTCCTCTATCACTTTCAAACTGAATGAATAGTAGATAAGTCATTTTATGCAGGTAAATTGTTATTTTGAGAAATAAATTAATTTATTAAGGTAATACATATGGATATGTCATCAGTATCACGTGCACAGCATGCAGATGGATACGAATCTGTACCTGCATGCACACTGATACATTAGAATCCTCATTTTCCTGGTTATAATATTCTCAACAAAATTTCCAGGCTATATATTCATCTTTTTTGACAAATAAATTTATTAAACATGTTTTCTTTTTCTTACTAAGTAAAAAAAGAAAAGTGTTTATGCTTATGTGTTGCTTAGTGTAGATATCTTCCTATGAATCCCTTAGAAGTTATATTTCATTTCCTGAGCTTAGTTATGACCCTGCTTTTAGGAATCCTTGCTAGTACTTTTACAGTGAGTTATTTCTCCACATTTTTGTTCTCCATCTTGGTTTATCTCCAGGCATATCCTATATACCAGGTACAACAATAGCAACTTGAAGCTGAAAGAGAAATGCCCTCTTCTTCATTTAACTTAACCCTTCCATTTCTAGCATTTGTTTTGTTTTGTTTTGTTTTGTTTTGTTTTGTTGGTCTTTTTGAGACAGAGTCTTGCTATGTGGTTCAGGCTGGCCTCGTGCTCACTTTGTAGCCCACACTGGTCCTGAACTTGCAATGATCCTCCTGCCTCAGCCTCCCGAGTGCTGGGATCATAGGCATGTGCCACTATACCTGGCCAACTGTTCTACTTCTAAAGAGAAAGGAAATTAATCCTGGAAAGATGAAGTGACTCCATCTATACCTCGAGTATTTTTGGAACACTGTGGGTCCAGTTTTCCCATTACAGGTAGATGCTCACGATTGCCATTTCCATTTATTTTTGTCTTTCCACCATTATCTTGCCTTCTGTGACTTATTTATTCTGTTAATTCTGGTAGGAGAACTTCATGGTACTTTCTTAGCCATTTTAACCTTTCCATCACATACCTAAAGCAGACTTCTTTGTATTGATAGAAAACAGTAATTTTTGGTTTTGTTCTTTCCCTGTGGGATCATGGAAATGCATTTCCTCTCTCACTGCCTGTCTATGCAAAGGAAGGTGAAGGTAGTTCCAAACATAAACCATCTAAGAAATGAAAAACTGAATTAGAGCTGTGAATAAAATGCTCTCAATGTGTAAATATCAATCAACACTAAAACCAATGCAATTAACATAGTAAAAATATACAGACTTATAGAACATTGGAATGCAATTTTGTAAGTTGGAAATCTAAGCCAAAAAATTAGAAGCTATTCATTTATCATATTTAGAAGTTTAAGTATTTTAGCCTATTGTTATACATTCTCATTTAGGCAAATTTCTGTCCTTTTAAAACGAAACATTAAGCAACTTGAATAAACTTATAAAGACCATGTTCTTCTAATATATTTGCTTCCCTTCGGCAATAATACAAAAATATAGTGACAAATTTATTATTTCACTCTATATCATATGCATGATAAACTCTTAACATCTTAAGTTCTCCCCCAATATATTGATCACATCCTTACTAAACAAATTTCCAGAGTATGTCTCTGTTGTAAAAATACCAAATTACAAAGGATCTTATCGCTTCCCTGAAAGTGCTCCTCCATGGTAAGTGCTCAGTTACTTCTTGTTAAATGAACTGCACTACAATATTATGTCATATGCTTATAATACATATGCAGCATTCAATTATATTTGATGTATTTTAAGACACATAAAATTTTCCTCAATAAAATAACAGGTAAACCTCCAAACAATATTCAAATAATGGTGAAAAGATAGGACTGAAAACTCAGTAAATAAACTCTACCAAAAAAAGAGGAATAATATTGAATTATACTTCAAACATAAATTGAAGCTCTAGAGACAGCAAAATTTATGTCTTTGGGGTTAATGCATTTTGGAATACCAGGAAACTTGAGATTTGGATTAGCAAAAAGTCATGATATTCATTCTTTATGTCCTAGAAATAACTGCTTTAGTTATATTAATTAAGAATGAAACTATATGTTAACTTTAAGTTAGTAAGAAATATCATCAATTCGATTGGTATTCACACATCTAGTTTAGAATAATGCTATTATTATCACAGAAGCAAAGCACAATGATTCCACTAAAGCAAGTAGTCCTTGTTCTATTAGAACTAATTTTCCGTGGCTCTATAATATCAGAAAAGAGCAAATGATTTCACATGCATGTTTGAATAAAGATTGCAACAGCTGTAGCGACTAGAGGGAAAGTACACACTTTTCAGACATTTTTAAGGAAGATTAAACAAGATCTCATAGCTTAAGTACATATAAAATATAAAATAATAATTTTAAAAGCCAAGAAGTCAATGAAGTTTGAAGCTGGCCTTTTTTTTAAGTATCTATGATTGCTAGAAGATAGAAAAACAAGTTAAAACTCACACAGACAATATTGGTCAACTTTAGCAATAGTTGCTTTCCTTTCTAGAATGTAAGCTGCAAAGCTTGAAAACAGGATTAACATCTATCTAAAGGCTGTCTTTTAAAAAACAGTAATGGATGTTTTAATTTTATTACTCTTTTAATTTTTATATGAATTGATGTTGCTACTTGATATATTTATTTACACTTCTAGGTAACATAAAATAGCGTCTAAAAGAGTAGAGAAAAATCAAGTGTGCCTTGAAAGTCCTAAATTATCATTTTGACCATTATATGATAAATCTAGAAATTCAACTGTTATGTTTTACACAAGTTGAAAATCTATCAATACAATAAATTTAAGGGTCAGATTTCACATATATTTTTCAAAATGCAAAGAAACTGTTGAAATGATCTGGTTCTTTTATTAGAATGGATTTAATTGCTAGTAGGATTTGATGTATCTACACCTGCTCTTTTGACTTTTTATTTGAAATTTACATTATTTTACTAGTTCTTTTAAAACTAAAATATAATTCTGATTATAGAACTATTCATAGTAAAATTTAACTGCCTATAGAATAATTTAATTGGCCGCTGCACTTTTTCCTCTCCCTACTTGCTGATAGGACCAGGTTATCTATCCTTGGCCCAAATCACAAAGGCCTGGAAAGCAACAGTAAAAGTGCATAAATATACCTTATAACAGCAGAGATTTCAGGAAAAAAAATAACGATAGTAAAATTGGAAGATTTAAGGAAAGCTACTTATGTGACTCCGAGGAATACAAATCAATAAAAGTTCATGGCTGAAAGATTCTCATTGATTGGAACATACTGGTAGCACAGTAATTTCAAAACCCAATGTAGGGCTTGCCAGCCACACCATGTTTTCTGATTGTATCCAATAAAATGTTATGACCTAGAAAGAGCTATCTCTAGTATAAGTTTCCTGAATGACTTTATTTTGTATTCTAATATGACTAAGCTGAAATCATAACATTGGGAATGTGGTTTCAAAGAATTCTAGAAGTTAAATATTTCAAAGTCAACTTCAGGAATGCTGTTGTTGGGAAGCACATTCATTTGGAGATGTTTTGAAAAATAATAGAATGATTTCATTACCTTTTAAGAAGTTCTTTAAAGGTGCTACGACTGCATATTTTTGGAATGCTACTAACTAACTCTCTTGTTAATTTTGTAGTCACCTCTAACCCAATAGAGACTTTTGTAAATTTTTCCATGATAAAATTCCAGGAGCAGTTCTTAACATGTTTTAGTATAAAGGAGTTGGTGATCAACTTTCTAAGGCAGTCTTTAATTCTCCATGTTTTTTTTAAAAAATCCCTCTGCATTTATTTGCCAAATCAACTATCCTTTAACTGAAAAAGGAATCAAATCTCTCCAAAGGAAAAAGTCTCAGCCATATAAAGCATTATATTCTGATAAAGAATTTTTAAAAAATTACCCAAAGGATCACTTGGGAAATTAAAAGCTGAATATCAAAAATGTATTTAAAAATAAACTTCTAATGAATTTCAATTTCATAGCAATTTGCTGTTTTTAATCATTTATCAAAATATCCCATTAACTTGTCTCTCAAGACATTGCTCAGTCTATGAAAATGCTTGTATCGCTTTTACAACTCTGTACACAAAGGCAGAGCCTGTTAATGGGATGTTACTTACATAGATAAGCAATATTAACAAACTGCTACCCTGGAAGGTAAGATACATGATGCTCGCTTCAGTTATTTTTCTTCACCGCTATTCTTCTGATGCCCGAAAGTGCCTGTGTCAAAATAGGCACTGAGTAAATGGTTGATAATCAATGAATATATAGGGAATGAAGCTTCACAATATCTCATAAAGATACTTTAAAAGTCCTGGAGGCACTGACTGTATCTCATCCCCAAGTGCTTTAACATATTTTCTATGCCTGAGACAATCATAATCAGGTCTCAGCCTGAATATCACTTCTCTTATCACCTAACCTAGATTATACCTCCAGTACATACACAAGTACCACCCTCCACATTCTTTCCCACCATATGTTATTTCTCTTAGAATTAATTAATATATACATTACAGAAGGCCAAGTTCCAAAGAGCAGACAAATCTCTAATTTATATTCCCTAGGCTCAAAAAGTACCTGTTTGATATACCAAAAGTAGTGTTAATTATCCCAAGAAATTATTAATTTGTAATAAGCTTAAAAATCAAAAAGAAAAATCACTAACATACAGGGGAGCTTAAATTTTACTAGTAAAACTTAGAACCAAAGAAAAACTTCTGTAAACTAAAGACATAAAGATCTGAATGTCTTCATCAAAATATGGACTAAATTGGAGGTAGGCACAACCCTAGAAGTTTGAAAACCAATATGTTAGAGAATGTGAAACTTCATTTCAATTAATATAGGAAATATGTCATTAGGTATTGTAAGAGAGAAACATTAAATTTCCTATTGTGGGTTTATCAACCTTGACATTATTGATATTTAAGCCAGTAAACTGTTTGCTGTAACAACCAAATAAAGCTACAGATATTGATAAATGTCACATGAGGTGCAAAATCTCCCCTTGTTATTCATAGATTTAAGATAGATATAGCGAAAAGCATAGATGATGGACATATGTTGATGGTTTTATAGTTAATGATACTATTAACTAATAGAACTAGTTACCATTGATTATCAGAGTTTAGGTATTAATAGTTTTAAGGGTGAAAATTATAATATTCCAACAATATATTAATGTAATTTTGAAACAAACATTGAGCTGAGAAGGTTCTGCTGTAATCAGCACTCAGTACATTATCATTAAATGCCAGTATGATGTACTGGAAAAAGAGAATATAGACGTCTTAAGGCCTGAGTGTTTTTTTTAATTCTACTCTGAAAGAGAATAAGCAATAGCCTTTCTAATATTGTCCCATATTTTACTTTCCTCAACTCTACATTAAAAATGTCAATTATTTCTGAGGTGCACACAGCTCTATTATGCCATGATCATATGATACCACACTGTTTACATCTCAGTCAATTAAATACAATGACTCTCTTCTCCATTTGTCCATAATATTGTTCACATCTGATAGTAAACATAGGACTTTTGTGTGTTGTGTGATTGTTGGTTTGCTTTTCACCAAAAGATAACTGCAGTAGAGAAGTACCTGAAGTTCTAGCGTTAGAAACTCATATTTCTTTGATTTAAGGCAGTAGTTTTACAATAAGCCCAAGTGGATACTTGGAGGCATACATTAAAGGGAAACTATGCAGTTAATACTCAGAATCCCTTTCAATACTTCAACAGAGTAAAGACGATGATTTTATTTACTGATATCTGACAAAAGTCTTCAAACATATAATCTGGTGCTGCAGCTGGGGCTGGGAATTTAGCTTAATGGCATAAGTTCCTGCCTGCCAAGTGCTAGGTTGTGAGTTGAATCCCTGGTAACAAAAAAAAAAATTATCTGGTGCAGTACTAAAACACCAGAAAGTTCTGTCTCATGTCTGTCTGTCTGTCTGTCTGTCTATCATCTGTGTGTGACACTTCCATAGAGTTAATAGCCTAAGTGTGGTTCTTTGACAAGGGGCATAAATCATCTCCTTGCTAAGGCAGCCCTGTTGAGAAGACTGAAGAGAGTTCCTGGGATAAGGAAATCTGGAAAGTCAGGCACAAAAATACTGGTCATTCTGAGTGTAGGCACACTGTATAGGTTATGTGCCAATACTGGAAGACTGCGTGGTTTTACTGCGTATGTGTGTGTGAGAGAGAGAGAGAGAGAGAGAGAGAGTGTGTGTGTGTGTGTGTGTGTGTGTGTACAAAACAGGAGCAAATGCTTGCACCATTAAATCAAGGAAACATCCACAGTTAGTAACACAGACCAAAGCAACTTTAAATGACTGTGGTTGATCTGTCCTCTCATTTCTAAAAGTGTTTCCACGATTAAACACTTTGGATTCAAGATAATAAATAAAATATCAGCAATAAATATAATTAAGTTTTGGAAATAGCTATATTACATAAAATACCTTTTCCGGAGTACCTACTTTTTTTTTTAATATTTATTTGTTACACAAGGCTACTATTGTAATACCTGGTAAAATACTTACTTGACAATTTATTTTTAAATACACAGAATTATTAATGAATCAATCTTTGGACTATCTCTGTAGCAGAAGCAAGAGTATAGCACTCAGAATCTATTGGAAATCTTTACTATTTGGTTTAAGAGATTAGCTCAAATATGCAACTCTCTAATTTAGCTACTACAGAGATACTTCTCTAATCAAAGAAGCTGAGCCACTGGAAAACACTTTTTTCTGTCATGTCCCTGACCCCTTCCTTCTACTTTTTTCTGCTCCATTTCCAACCCCTTCCCTTCTCACTGAGATACAACCCTATCCAGAACTTCTTCCTAGCCAGCTCCCTTCCTAGGCAGATTCCCACATGAACTTCACTTTCCCTGCACTTTCTTCTACCTTCCCCTTCATCAAAGGTTGCAGGGGACAGGATTTAAACACTTACATTGTTTATTTTACATTTGTGCTTCTCTTTAATAAACGAGAACCAGCTCTTTATTAACACAAGTAGGTAAGGAACAAGAATTAATATTGGAATAAGCATTAGCATCCAAATACTTGGCATCAATCTTGTTCTAATCAATAATGATGATTTGTATATGATAAGGTGAGTTCTGAAAAGAAACAGTGTATTCCCTCACTCTGAACTGATTTTTTCATTATTCGGAGAACAGAAACTTGTGTGAAATAAGTACGTGATAAAAGCAAAGGTGCTACTTCAATACCTAGATATTAAAGGTGTTTGAGCAACTAGGAGACTGTTTCCCAAATCAATGAAGAGAATATAACACACAATCCTCTATTTTGTACCACAAGATTATAAAGAATAACTATTTCAAAAATAAGATCTATGTCATTAAAAGGTGTTTATTTTGAAAATAAAGTTTTGTTTCAGGAAAAAAATCTTTCTTCAGAAAATAATCTGAATGAAAATTGAATGAGATTTAGTTTCCAATTATATTATCAAGAACAGCAAGGCAAATTTTGTTTTAATCATTAATCTATTTCCAAGTACTTCTTTATCTCCTTCTTGTTATTGCTACCAAGCAATATTATAATAATTATTTTGGCATTTCTAACTCTCTTACTTCTGAAACTTGTTCCAGAGAAAAGTGTAGCATTCAGTTTTACAGCAAAAGATAATTTTTCTCTCTGAAAAATAAACCAAGAACATAATGATCAACATCTAAGCGAAAGCGGACTATGCCTTCTTTTGTCATTTTTCTTTAACAGAACATCATTTTCAGTTGAATTATAATATTTACAGAAAAAATTCGTAATCTTTTCCACTATTCCAACTTATGAGATAGACAGATATAGATCTTCCCATTTATAACAAATATATATTTAGAAACTCACTTGTTTACAATGAAAGCTGTTTGTAGAGTCACTACTTCTTTTAACTGTGTTGTCAATTGTGTTTTCATATGTATTTCAGTTGCAAAACTGTGTGTGTGTGTGTGTGTGTGTGTGTGTGTGTGTGTGGTATTGGGGATTGAATCTAGGCCTTTACACAGAACTACCCACCCAGCCCTCTTTTACTTGTAAGAGGTTCTCCCAGGTTTCCAACTTGCCCACTCTGAGCTCAAACTTTCACTTATTCTGCCGGAGCCTCCCAAAGTGTAGCATCACATCAAGCTAGTTGCACAAAGTTTTACTGAAGTGTAGATCCCCTTATTTAAACTTAGTCTCCACTCTCATAAAATCTCTACTATCAGCATATGCATACACTTTTCCACTCATATTATTCATTGTTTTCAGTGCCTCTTTAGTTCCCATAAAAGATGTAAAACACTCTGTCCCTGCAGTACCTCCAAACTTTATTGAAAGGATTCGAGATCGGTCAATTTGACGAAGAGGAACAGAATGTCTGAAGAAGAAATAACATGTGACTACACATGCAGGGGGGCCCATGTGCTTGGAAAAGGTGCTTGGCTCCCTCCTTCAGTGCGTCTTCAGAAAAGGGCCACTCAGAATTTACTGACAGCCTACAGGAGAAGCATACAGCGGTATTTGTTTCTGTTTGTGACTTTATACATCACACAGCCTCTAAGTACTACACCGTTGTTTAGTTCATTCCAAAGTTATATCTGAACAGCAAATTTATTGTAAATGTTTATGGTGGATACCATGGAAATACTAACATAACAATGTCATAACTAAAAAAGGAAGAGTTAACATTGCAATAAAATCATTCTGTATGAATAAAAATTATTACACTGACTTAGGTAGAACTAGCATTAACTATACTACAAAGATAGCATAATAGGTGCTGTCTTTCTCTTCAACAAAAACATGTAGAGTTATATGTTAATGTCAGACACTGTGAAATTAATGTAATTGCTTTTTTTTTTTTATCGGTACCAAGGATCGAACTCATGACTGCCTGCTTGCAAGGCAGGCGCTTATGCTGCTGAGCTAAATCCCCAGCCCCGAAATTAATGTAATTGCATAGCAGAAGTTAATTTTCTTATATGATGTAATAAATCACATGTGCATGTCAAGAGAGGACAAGGAGATATGTACAGTCTAACACATCCATACGTGTACATTTCAAGTCACATGTGAGAGGCTCACAACTTCTTCTGTCTACAAAAATGTTTCTCACATGCTCATTAACTGTGCGTTGATTTCATTCCCCACTGTGTATCTTTCAGTTAACAGGGAAGACAATGGAATGGAAGAGGATATATAAATGATTATGATGAAAGCCCCAGTTTAAAAAATACTCTAAACTGTAATGTAGCTTTAACCATAATTTAATAACCTTCTATGAGGTACATAATACTGTCTCAAATTTCACTGATGGTAAAATAGCAGGTTAGAGAATTTAAATAATTCTCTGCAAATCATATAACCAGAAAGTTCCAAATTTTGATTTTAATCAATTTTTATATCTGAGGGAGGGCAATTAAAATTGTCCAAAGGGCTGTTTTTTACACGTTAAGAGAAATGTTTCTCATACTCCATTTTTTCCATGTTTTCCAAGATAATTTATGATCAATAAGGATTTTTTCCATTCTATAAATACGTCACACATTTGCATATTTTACTCTTTTTGTTTCTCCCTCCCGTAATGCCCTCAATTCTTCACATACTGGCCAATTTGAACTCTGTTTTTAATTTTCAGGAATCAACTTTTATTACTTCATACAATATATTTTCTCTTCTTCATGAATGTATATATCCTCTTATTCATTTATCTACGACACATTTATGCCAATAGTATAAAAGTATAATATTTTCATATATCTATAAATTTATATGTGTTTCTTATTCTGAAAGTATTGACTATAAATAACTAAATGAATGAATATCACTAACATTCACATTTTATTTTTCTTTTCGCATGGAGCATAGAATTTTATACGAATAGCTGTTCAATAAACACCTTAATTCTCACTCTAAAATTAAGAATGATTGCACAGTCAACAATCATGACTATAAATGATTTATGTTAACTATTCAAATAATCATTTTGATGTAAGAAAAGACAAAGAGCAATTAGATGATGAAAGAAAAACAGTCACTGAAATGTTGCCAAACAAAACAAAATAAAAGCATTAATTAATGCACACCAGTGTAATTCATGCACTGTTAATCTATTTTCACTTTAGGGTGTTAAAAAGAGTTCATTTATCTGGATGATGAAAACTTATTTTGAAAGGCAATTCACTGTTAACAGTATATCTCATCACTTTAACATTAGCCTTAGATTGGATGTTTTGAAAATCTTTAGCAGTGAGCATGAGATTAAAATATGTAAAATAAATTTTATAATAAGTCAAACTAAGCCTTTGAATTCCTTTCTTTAAAAAACCACTTCAGTACTAACAATAGTATATTTCAAATTACAGAATTTATCACAAAAAGAAACAAAATATTTTAAATGACAACTTTTTGAAATAAAAAGTTTCATTCTTCTATTACTTTCCCTTTATTTCCCTGATATCATCAGCCAGATACATGCCAAATTAATTTCAAAATTTTGAATATGTTTACCTTCCTTTGCTCTAAGCCCAAATACTTGTGACCAAAAAGAAAACCTTTCTGACTGTTTGAACAAGATTGATGCAGCGATTCCAGTCGGCCTACAGCAAGGACACGCCCACTCACACATGGCGACAGAGTAGAATACAACTCCAGTGATTCCTTCAAAATGGTTCCTGGAAATGTGTGCCTGCTGTGACACCAACTGAAATTTCTGTTAAGTTGTGAAGAGCATGAATTATTAAGTGCATCTGCCATGACAAGATGCACAGAACATAACACATCTTGAGAATTTACAGAGCACTGCAGGCAGCCAAACTGGGCACAGCTTCACTCAACAGTTTGTCATTGCCCTCAGTGTCCATCCTACCTCAGATACCCCACTCTTTCCCCCTCTGTTTCCCTCTTTTCCCTTCTTCCTCCCTTTTTTCTTCTTTCTTTCCCCTTTTGTTATTCACTTCAGTTGGATTTCTAAACTAGCCCTAACTGCTGATCTAATCCCAGTCCTTTTTTAAATGTTTCTGACAAGAGTAAATATCATTAGTATTATTCATTGGCCACCTTGTTAAAACCGACTACTTCTGTGGTGATTGAATTTCTATCCATAATCTTCAGGTTGAGCAAAACAATTTGAAAGATAGAAATACTATTTACCGAAGTATATTACTTTGAAAAAACAGATGAATATTTACTTAAAAGGCTACCGAAGCATTCACTTAAATGTAACCATTCAATTTTGTACCTCAAGCCTGAAAGCTCTCTTTGCTGGCACAATGTATTTTCCTTTATCTGGCCTACCTGGTGTTGCAGGAGCCCTTCTCACTCCATATTCTGCAAGCCATGCTCAGATTCTCTTCCCATTCCATTTATGACATGATTCATTAAATGCTACAGCCTACTCGAGGATTTTTTAAAATATTTTCTAGCCCTGCAGTAGAAATCCATTTTTCCGATAAGAAGTGTAGTGATGACCCTGTCAGCTAAGTATCCTAATTCATCTGTCTATGTGCAGAATCTCTTCCCTCGAGGCTCCTTCAGAATTCATATATGGATTTTTCTGTATGTAGCAGCATTTGCAAAGAGACTGGCTTTCGCAGTCCTTTAAAAAATAAAAATATGTGTATTTTACAATTCCAGAATGAGTGGATAATAATCAATTCATACTATTATGATCACATTTCTCTGGTTCTCAGGGAAATGTCTACAGTTAGGAGATGAACAAATTCTAAGATGGAGCACTACCACAGTTTTAAAAATAAAAATTATTATTATTGTGGATTCATATGGTACAGTTACCGAAAAACATTTTTCTAATCAACATCCTTTTAATTCAGGATTATATCCCAAGTAGTTAAAATTTATAATTGAATATTAGTTAATATTTAAAAGCATCTAAATATAATCTTGAAAGCATAAAAATAAGAATTTATAAATTCTTAGGTCTAGCATTAGAAACTGCAAATATTAACTAAAATCTTTCAATTGCATATTTAGGGTGGTGTGAGTAGGCAGCGTGTGATCCATATGAAACCACATGCTAACATGTGGCCAACTTCTCAGGAAGGAGAACAAACAAGGCCAGTTTTTATTGTAGTTTCACAATTTGTTTGTGTAATCTATTGGCCTATTTTTATCCCAGAAGGTTTTATGGAAGGGCATTCTGGCTGACTGAGAGCTTCATTATTTCCTGAAACCCTTAATACAGTTTTCCCAGGATTTATGACCAGAGGTGGACATTGACAGCTGAACCTTCCCAACCTGATTTAGCCATCCCACTCCATCATGCCCACACGTTTTCATTCATGCGCCTCTTACTGAGTGCCTCCTCTGTGGGAGGCATTAAGCTAGGTGTCAGATAATACAAATGGTTGCTAAACAGAAACGTGAGAAAGATAAAGCCCCCTCATCTCAAAATTTCTAAAATCTAGTAAGAGGATAGTAAGAGAAAAATATGGTACCTTATTGAAAAGGGTGGAAAGAAAGGGAAAAATGTCTAGAAATATCAGACAAAAGCTACCATTCAGGTGGGCCCTAAGTTGAATATGATTCTTTCCAGGCAGAGAAGAGAGGAATTAATTTGAATCCAATAGCTTCAACTATTACAAAAAGATACATACACACAAGGCATATCTCAAAAATGGTGAATAATTCACTATTGCTAGCATGGAAGGAACAGAGAGTGTGGAAGGAGAGTAATTATATAAAGAAAGTTCCAGACTGCAGAAAATGGTCTTCATTTCTATTATCTCTTTATTCATTCTTTGAATTTTGTATGAACCTTACAAATCCTGATGTCTTCAATATACTTAATACATACTATCTCAAAGGAATCATCCTCACACCTCTCATGATGACTTAAAATTCCTATTAGTTGAAATAATACTACTCTCATAATTATTTAATATAATTATATCTTCACACATTTGTGAAGCTCTTATTTCAGCCCTGATCATTAAGAATGCTACTGTGTATTAAACAATTTCTAAACAGGAGAATGGGCATATGCTCTTAAACACTGCACTATGAAAGACTATTAAAACCAGCTTATTTTCTCTACAGAAACTCCTTTCCACACAATTCATTTGGTTATATATAAGTATTTTGTATTACTTACATATGATTAACTTTCAATCGCATGTAAAGAGGAACAGATTTCTATCCACATTTCTACCCTCTACCTCAAAGTTGCCAGAAAGTAATATTTAGTGCTGATACAGATGAAGAGAAGCAGGTTTTCATGGTTTGCCTGTAACATAAAAACTGGTAGGACTCACCAGAAAATATCAATTAAAATCCTGCAACACCAACATACACATAAAAATCTGAGCAATCCTTATAGGAATCCCAATAATGTTTACAAAGATATATGATATTTATTATACATTACAGTGAGGAAAAATAACATAAATGCTCATTAAGAGAGAAATGGCTGAATTGATTTAGAAGTATATTGAATGCCATGCAATTATTTAAAAACGTGACTTGGGTATTTATACATTAGCCTTCTAAGATTATTACACAAGGATGAGTGAGAAAAATTAGCCTTTAATTCATGTACCGTATAAGTATGTTGGTTAATATTGATCGTCAATTTGACTGGATCGAAATGTGCAGTACTCTTCTGCATGTATCTATGGGATATTTCCAAAGATGACTGGCAGAACAGGCCAGCACACGGAGGGGGAAATACCTGCACTGATTCAGAATGGCACCATTCAATAGGCTTACAGCTGGGATAGAATGAAAAACAAAAGTAGGAAGTGGTCTTTGTTCAAAAATCTCCATTCTGCTAGAGTGCATAGGACACACTTTTGCTACTGTCATTGTCTGCAGACATCAGACTCCAGGTACTTGGGCCTTTTAAAAAAACATCAGCAGCTCTCCAAGCAGCCTTTAGCCCTTTAGTCTGAAACTGACACTGCGTTTTTTCCCCTCCTGTCCTGAGGTTTCCAGCTGCTTGACCAAGAAGTCCCTAGATCCTCTGGTTTTTTAGAGTATAAACAGCCAGTATGGAATATCCTGCCTTTTCCTTTAAATCTATTTAATAAATCTCCCTGCATAATTTTATATACATCCTATTAATTTTGTTCCTTTAGAGAACTCTACCTAATATGTAAAATAATTACATTTTTAAAGTTCTATCACTAACCTAAACTTCCTTGTGATAGGTTTTTTTTATAAAGTCAAGTAAAAACCATATTCAAGCATTTCACACAGAGTTTAAAACCTTTTCCATGGGTCCCAGACTTCTAGGCAACATTTGCCATTCTCTCCTAGTTTCCCAACCCCCTGCCACACTGCAGTGATGACACATGTCCCAGTAGAGGGCAGAAATAATAAAGGCCTGCCTAGGAAACGTATTATCTTCCTACTCCCCAATCTGAAACATGTCTTCACTCATTCCCCATGTTTTCATGAGGTTCAGAAAAATGACTGCCTCCTCCCACCCAAGGGCAAGGCCTGTTTCTGTGCAGACTAGATTTTGCTTCTTCCCTGTCCTCTTGACTACAACACTGACGCTTCTATCCAGTCCTGTCTTCCTTTTTGTAAACATGCATAATCTCTCCCTTCTTTAAAAGAAGACCAAAAATAAAACCTTCTTCCATTTTGTGCTCCTCTTCTGAGATGATATTAAGTGACTAAACAATAAGTGTGGGATTCATCACACAGAAGGCAAAGTCTAGTCCTGAGGTCCCACTGAATGAAGCGCTTTTCCTTCTAGTTAATGGGTCCTGGGGATGTCACTTAGTTCTTGAGGTATGGCTGGGATAATTCAGATGACAGCAAGCATTAGGAAAGCTTGAAGCAGTGTCTAGCTAGTTCACTTACTATTCCAATTAACCTTAAATTTCAAAAGTTAAAACTTCAATATTTTGACAACACAAATAACCCTGCTTGTACTAGTTCTGTCTAACCATAATTCCCAGCATACCTCTGACTCTTCTCTTACAAAAAAAAAAAAAAAAGAAAGAAATTCTTGATACCAAAGTCCACCAGGTGACAATTTCAGTTATCTGTTAAAGTTTCCAATTTGTCACTGAGCTAATGACTATCCAGCTTAACCCATGTTTAACCACTGATGTGTTTCTCTTTTGGAGTAGCCAGTGATTTTTCAACTGCTGAGACTAAACTACAGCCTTAAATTAGGTCTGGTAATTAGCCTTAAACTAGGTCTGGTCCTGCACACCATATGCCCCTTGAATGTTGAATTTGTGCCCTCAGTTTCTATGCATTACTCTATCCAGGTCCATCTGCTACATTCTTACTGCTCTGCTTTGGAGAATCTAAAGTCTTTTCTTTACCATCTTAGATTTCTGATGCTAAACACTTCCCCTGGGTGACCACATTCATTTCAGTTTTTCCTAATCACCGTGACATCCAAATTCATGGCTTTGTCTCTTATTTCTCTCCTGAGATTCAAGCTTTTCATCCCCAGTTACCTTGTCAACTTTCTCAGAGCCGACCTCCATTTTGCAGCAAAGCCATTTTTAGTTCAGAGCATGACATGCATGACACAATAATTGTCTAACTCCACGAAGTTATTACCATGGAATACTGCCTCACAGATGTAGACATATTCAAAAGTTAAATGACAGCAGAGGTTATGCAAGATGTATCAGAGAGATGTATCAAATGATGATTCCATATAGGGTTTCACATCTAAAGAACACCTTAAAGCCAACACACCAGGGTCTTCTTGAAATTATTTTTAGATTTTGTTTTTTCTTTCCTTTTTTGTTAATTTAATGTTTCCCTTGTGGACTAAAAGGCTAATGAGGCTTCAAAAGTTCCCACCGTGGTCCCAGACTGTAACTTATGCAGGAGAAGCCAGGTCATTAAGCTAAAGGTCTCTGAACGAACATATTCTCTAACAAGCATAACGGTGATCTTGGCCCACAATGGTCACTGAAGGAAAAAACTCTCGGTTCCCAAAAAGAGAACCATAAGTGAGTTTCACATGGGAAAGGCAATCAGATCAAAAATTTGGGGGAGTTTTGGGTCTTTGCAGTATAAGATTTTTCACAAAGTTCTTTTGAAGTAGGAGTTTCTAAATATCAAAATATATACCTTGAACTCTCCCCCACCAAAAAAAAGGTTAAACAAGGGGGAGGGCGTGGCAGGGAGTGATGAGGAATGATTAAAGGATGTTGTTTGCATTATAAATTTGTCACCATGAAGTTAATTAATCATGTATAAACAATATGCACTGATACAAAATGTGGGAATAATCAATACAAAAAGTTTCTAATGAATAGTAATTTTGATATGCACTTGGTTTCTCAAAAAGTTATTGGCAGATAGGAACAATTCAGAAACTGTCAATTTGCTTCAGCCATAGTAAAAATACATATATATATATGTATATACACATATATGCAATTATAATTTTAATTAATTATAATTATAATTTTAATTTCTGATATAATTTCTTTTGAAACCTCTGATATGATTTCTTTCAAAAATCTTTAAATGATGCAATTTAGCAAAACAATTTGCCAAATGTTTCTAGGAAATGAAACTATATAGCCAATATAATATGTGAGCAGATTTCTTTTGTGTGTGTATGTATTCATTTAACATTAAATGTTTAACAAAACATTTAAAAATACTTAAAACTATTGACAATACTTTACCAATTCAATTGCTTTAGCAACTCTCCTCAAAAATATAATTGATCTTACTCATGTCAGTTCTAATTTGTATCAAATATTATGTTTTTAATTTTGATATAAAATAATAGCAACATTTTTAAGATTGTTTGGTATTCCATGCTTTCTGTATTTCCATGTACATTTTTTTCATTTTACATTTTACATTTCATTTTTTCATTTTACATTTTACATGAGATTCTGATTGGTATTTCACTAAATTCACACGTTATTTCAGAAATATATAATTTTTAAATATCAAGCATTTCAATCCAGAGATATTGTATATCTCTTCAACTGGTTAGATATATTTTGATAATTATTTAAATTTTTATAGATAGGTACAATTTTTCTTACAGCAGTTACAATATAAGACTTTTTAACAATATCTTTCCATTGTTTTTGTTTTATATTTGTCTGAATAAAAGTAGTTATTTTTCAGTATGAAATGCACCTTTTTAAAACTCAAGTTAGTTTCAAATTTATCTAGTCACCTTTGCTTTTTGACAACTTTACTCAGATACATTTAGTTCATTTTTCTATGTGTACAATCTGCTTCAAGTTTGCTGATCTGCTACATTACTTATGATGCTTATTTTTTCACTAAATTTGTAAATCTTTATACATTCTTCAAACATGTATCATGTCCCATGTTTTTCAGCTGTCTTTCTGTATTTCTAAATACATATATGGCAAACCACATTCCTACATATTTCTAGTTCATGGGTTTTTTAAAATCATTATTCTCCTTTCTCTGGTTAGGATACTTTCTACTGGTATGAATTCAAATTTACCTTTCTGTTCCTTTCTCAAATACTTTGCTAAAATCGATGTAATGAAAAGTGAATTTTAGGTATTTTATTTTTTGATTCTATAGTTTCTATTTGGTACCCTAAATCTATAGATTGATGTTGATATTCTATATATGTTTTTTCAATATATATAAACATCATTTCTTTCAAGTGCTTGAACGTATTTAACATGACTATTCTTTAATCTTCATTTGCTAATTGCAACTTAAAGGCCCCTCCAGGCAGGTGCTGTGCCGCTAAGTTATAAACCCAGCCCCTGTAGCCACTGCAAGTACTAACCACTTTTTCTCTTGACTCTGGACCCAATTTTCCATAATTCTTTGCATGTATGTATATATTTGTTTTAAACTGAGCTCTATGAATATATAATAAAGCATGGATCATGTGATTTTCTTCTGAAAAATGTCACTTTTTATTTCCCAGTTAACTGGCCTGGATTGACTCTTGGTCTGTCTCCTTGTGGTGGACAGCTGCTAAGTTTATCCAGTTGTTTTTTTTTTTTTTAACTATCCACTGTTCTAGGATATTTGTTGCTTACTTCATGTAAGTACTGTTGAGGAGCGACCCAAAGTTTCATGACACGCTCCTCTGCAAAGCTGAAGTGTCCCCCTCCGTGTCTCCTTCTTTATTGCGTTTCCTCCACATTTTCAAGCCACTCTTGTGGACCAAAATCTCATGGTGTGACTCCTTAAGCCACAGAGTCTGTGATTTTTGTCTTGTTTTCCAGCTACCTGGTATCCTCTGAGCTAGAAACTGCCTTCTGACAAAAGTCAGAGAAGCACGAATCTCAGTCAGCTGCAGTTCCCTTTTTTGGAGTCAAATACCTTCCATGATCTGTTATCATTTGGTGAATCTCCTGTGTCTTCAAATAGCTGTTTTTATATTTTCCCCAGAGTTTATAATTCTTAGTTCCAACTCTACTGCTATTATTGGAATTGGAATAAAGCAGTTCGCTTTTTATTTCAGTCATCATGAAGCATTATGATTCAAATATTTTCAATCTATAAAAACTGGCAGCTTGTTTTCTTCCTCTGCCAAGAATAGTGATATGTTGTACACTACACATACAAACATGCTTAGACACCACCCCAAAACATCGCAGAGAATCACATTTTTCCAGTTTCACGTTGCAAAAGTAAAGCAGAGAGATATTGCTGCTTGGACAAGATCAAAATTTTAGAAAGAATAAAAATCAATCAGAATCATTTCATCCTTTAGGGTATTCTCACTATTTCTTGCTTCTTTCTGGAAAATAAACATACCTTAAATCTTAAATATGACATGGTTGCTCTTATATGAGCAACCCAAAGTATAAATAATTTAGAGCAAAATGAAAGACAGATGATAGGAAACAGAGAGCGAGACCTTTTACAGATGGTAGGGAGAGAGCTAAGGATGACAAGAGGGAGGAGGCAGGAAAGGAAAAGGAGAAATAAAAGAAGCTAAGGTGTGACATGCATATGTACCAATTCCTCACCATGAATGTATTCATTATGTATCATAAACATGCACCAATAAAAACACTTACATGTGTAAATGTGAACACCACGGAAGAGTATTACCAAAGCATCAAATATTATTTCGTGGTTAAGGTTATGCACTTCACAGTGAGTCATACTTAACTTTTAGTCCTGATGTCACTCCCTGTGTATAATGATCAGTTCCACAACACAGCATGGCAGTGCAACACATACAATTACTATGAGAATTAAATGTGTTGTCTCAAACAGAATTACTGATGTACATAGAAAGTGCCCCAGAGAAGTTAGACTTTCCAGGAACTGTTAAATAAACTGTTTTCCTAGATACTATGGATTTAATCTCCTTGCAAAAAAATAAGAAAATTGTCTCATAATATATTCATTTGTCTTAATCTATCAGACTGAAGCTGAGTAAACAACCTCAATAATATGAAATGGAAAAAAAGAAAAAGAAAAAATGTTTATTGCAAGTACGCTATATAACAACACTGAGTGAGACATTTTAATATGTGATAGTATTCCACTTTCACAACACTCTGCAAAGCACATGACCATTTTTACAGGTGAAGAAGATAAATATTAGAAAACTTAAAGGATCATACCTAACATCATAAGCCATTCAGTGTCTCACTCAGTATCGGAATCTCAGTCTGCCTAACACATTTCACTTCCCCTTGTTGCAAAACTGGATTACTAGGAATCTATAGTGAGTACTAAGTCATTGCAAACTCATTACCTAAACACTATCTGGAGTTTAAATGCCTTCTGGACTTTCTTCCCTCAATCTCTCTCCTCCCAAACCCCTCAATTTAGTGCTCTAATATCTTTCCTTGAAAAATCACATGCTACCATAATCCAATTATAACCTGATTGCTTATCTTCTTCTTTACCCATTATTTCATTTTTATTGGCTTGGTTCCAAAATTTAGTTTTATGATGCTGCAAACCCTTTCATACAGTGCATAATTACTTACTATACTGCTTTAGGCATTGAGAAGAGCAACCTAGACTGATGCAATCTTAGCCCTTTCTTAAAGGCTTTAACTGCATTGGTTTCATTAAATCATAAGCATTTGACCACTTACCTAGCATATGCACTCTGTACTAGCCCATGACTCCGGGAAATCCTGAAGAATAGTCTCTACTAGAATAGGTTGCACAAAACCAACCATACTGGTATTGGAGAGTGACTCACTTGCTAGGAAAATGGTCTAGGAATTACAAATGTCAGATACTAATGTAAGATCCTAAGCATTAATTTTAGAAATATTGGAAGTTCTGATTAAAAAGAAATGGAACAGCAATACAGGATAGGGTGGAGACGACATTAAATACAAGGATGTCAAAGTACATGATGACTAAACTTTCAAAAATTATTAGAGTACATGACACATTGCCATTAATCCCCCTTGCAATACTCCTAGTCACTTCAAACATACTTAGCCCTTATTCCTGCCACTTTCTGAAGTCCTCTTTCTGAGGGTCCATAGATGGTATGATCAGAAACAGTAAATAATGCTGCTGAGTCGCATCCAGTGGGAAAAGCAGGATCCTACAAATCTTATGGTGTGTTCTCATCCACCTTCTTCACAGGATATGGCACCACAGAACCTCTGACTCTTCTCCAAAGTCAAAGTGACCATGAAATGTAAACATTTTGAATCAATTCAGGACATTGAGATAATCACAATCGGGAAACTACAGATACTCATTAAAGAGGACTTCATGAATTGTTCAGAATGTGGCAATAATGTTTGATGTGAGGGAGAATATGGTAAATTACTAATGGCAATATTTCTTTTACTATAATTTTTAAGTTTAAGCATTCATTTCATTTTTGATCCTACCTTATATAATAATAATGGAAAAAAGAGAGAATATGACTTAGAATTTTACTCAAAATACTCATTCCTTTATAGTAGAAATTGGCTGTATGTAATTTAAGATATATGAAACATTTTCAGAGATAAAGTATTAAGAATAACAATGATACATCCCACTTTAAGTTAAATAAAATAAGAGATGTATAGATTAAGAATGACAACAAATTAGTTCTGCTTTGTATTCTGCCTTGGACATCTGAAACTTATATACGACATTCCTAAACAATTCTTGATTAGCTGTAATTCTACATCAATTTAATTGCTTTTGCTTTTTTTAAAACCTTTATTCTAATTTATGAGTGTTTTAGAAGTATGCTTTGCCACAATGCATATCTGTTACTGTCAAACAAGTAAAAGTGTATATTTTGTTAAAAAAATAAATTTTTCATTTATTTTCAGACACAAGCTGTTGCAAAAGGACTTGTAATTGTCTGAGATCTCTACATGACAGATCTTTTCCATATACTGGCAGTTTACGAGATAATGGCAAAACACATAAAGCTTGCAGCTACGCTCACTAAAATCATGGGAAGACAGAACAGATTTTCTTAGGTCTTACTTCTTCATAGTTCTTCTATTTAATGCCCTGTAACATACAAGTTGTCAGTTTAGCCTCTTCTTTCATAGTTTTGTCATCCTTCTATAATATTGACTCCAGTGCTCTATAATGTCAGAACATAAATATTCAAGACATTTTATTTGTATTAAAATAAACAGCTCTGAAGTGTTTGAAACTGTTAATGACAGTAAGCAAATTGTATAGGTACTGAAAAATAATGCACATTAAATTGAAAAAGTTCTTTGATTTGATACCTATTTCCTCACATAAAACTGGCAAAACTTCATAATAAAAAGTTGAAAGTTACCTACTTAGGTAATTTTGATAGAATGTTGGAGCATTCTGGGTTTGATGATAACTCTGTTACACTTTTTTCCTTCAACAACCAATGTTTTCCATTTACGTGACTGTGGTTTAGCAGCAATATGTGAAATGCATACCAATATTTTCTGAAAACTTGTTTAAGAAAATACCTTTATTTCTTGGGGTAAGAGCCAACTTTTCAAGCATAAAAAGTACTAATCATGAAGTAAGTGGTGGATTATAGTAAAGGACCATTGAGAATATCTATGCATCAGAAATTACCAAGAAGTTAATGAAACAGTGAATTGCAGTACGGGGAAAGATATTTTCTAAAATTTAACTAAACAGAGATTAGAAAAAACAAAACTACCACTACAACCACCAATAATAGGAACTTCTAAACTGAGTACTAAAAAAAGATAAGACTCCTACATGAAAAATAGACAAAATACTTGAATAAAAGAGGGAATACAAGTGGCTATTAACATATTAGTCATAATGGAAATGCAAATTAAGACAAGTAAAATATAACCACAAATTTACTAAGTAAAACTGTGAGAGTCTGCTAACACTGTGAGCTACTAAGGATGTGAACAGAGGTCTCATTAACTTACCAGGAGTATAAATTGTACTGCAAGGCAGTGCAGTAGTTTCTATTGAAATCTAAGAGAATGCTAAACTAATGATCCTGTAGTTTTACTCCTCAGGATGCACTGTAGAAAAGCATACACATTTGCAAAAACATATTCAAACAAGTAGCTTTCAGCAATATTGTTCCAAACAGACTTAACATGAACATATCCAAATTCCCTTAAAGAACAGAACAGATCAATGAGTTATGTTATATACTCAAAATATTCAGCAAGCCAAATGAATAATTACAGCTACATACAAAATCATAAATGGATTTTTCAACAAAATATTGAACATCAGATATCAGAAACAAAATAATATGCACAACATAACACACAAAACTATGCAAAACATTCTTATACACAGGTTACATGTAGTTGTATATCTAATATGTAATTATATATTTTTAATGCAAATAAGTGACTCTAAGTTAAATTTGGATATTAGCAATATCAAGGAGGAAACAGTTTTGCAGTCTGGTAGGAGACGCATTTCATGCTCCTAAGCAGGAATATTTAAGTCATCTTGTCTTTTAACTTGATAAATTTTACATGATGTTCACTTTAAATACATTCATTAAACTTCAATGTATGCTTTCCAATATGTGACATAAATTTAATAATTGAAAAATGCAAATTAAAAATCTCCTAGTGGCTGTCATCAATACTGAGCTACAGCCTTTGAAATCTGACCCACTTCATTCAAGCACAGTTAGCTTTGTCCTATTTTTCTCTATAACATCTTATATATTTTATAATGCTAACTTTGTCTTATTCTGTGCTTATATGTTATTGTTACCTAGACAGAACCACTGCCACTCAAGGGCAGGGATTACATCTTTCCCAATTTTGTTATCTACACAGCTTGCATAGCACTTAGTATTTGCCTATGCTAAATGTTTTTAATCAATGCTTGCTTGACTTTACCACAGTTTTCTCAACCAGTCTGATGAGACACAGCACTGCACTTATTTTTCACATCGTATTTTTCTCCATTGAGTATATGCCATTGGTTGGATCTTCAGTGTTTTCAGAAGATCCATGTGTTACAGGTTTGGTCCCCAAAGTGACTAGGAAGCTTTTGGGTGACGGGGCTATGGAAAGTCTTCAGATCACAGTGGGTGTGATCCTGAAAGGGATTGTGTCTTGATCATCCTTACTTCCTGGCCTATCGAGTAGACACCACACTGCCCTGACTTCCAGGCTCAAAGGCACAGGGACATTGGACAGGGGGAATCTCCAAAACTATGAGACAAAATGAATCTTTTCTCTTCACAAGTCAATTATCTCAGGCATTTTGCTATAATAATAGAAAACTCACAAACTCAACTAACTACACAAACTGAAACTAAACTACTCAAATAAGATGGTTTCTTTACATGAAAACTAAACTTAATCTGAGAACTGTAATATTTATATAATGTGGCTTTGATAACAGTTATCTGATCATTACTTTATTATGGTCATTTTAATGATGCCATGTGTATAAAATATCATTGTTCTTAACAAATAGATAAAACGTTGAGTATAATTTGCTATTGGTCATGAAGGCAGATACACTGTTTGTTCCAGTGTCATTTGGTGAGTGTAGATACTGGTGCAGTTGTGCCCTTAGACAACAATGAAGAATTCATAGTTCTTAACAGGAAATCACATGGTGTTTTTCTCTGACACTCTTTCCATTAACTGTAATCTAGAACAAAAAATGTTGCACACTTCATAGAGTATTTGTGTTAGGTAATGTTCAGTTCTACTATAAGATTCTATAATTCATCCAATAATTTATTCCAGTTACCAGCTTATAAAAACACCCTATTGGTGAGAGTTTGCATAATTACTTATACCACAAAAATACATATGGATAATTACATATTTGTATCCTGGTCAGGATTAGAAATGCAAAATTTAAGCACAAATTTTTTTAAAGGAAAAGAATAAGTGTGCAGTTTACATATAGTGAAACAAAAACCAGTCATAAGAAAATAAATGTATGCATGAAAGTTCTTTGTGACTATATGAGATGTTTAAAATGAAGAAAATTTTATTTGGGGGCATTATTGACATTGATCTGTCTAAGGCTAAATTCTTTGTCCCCTCTAAATTAAATGTCTCTAGAAAATGAAGGTGAAACTTTTTCTCTAGATTCTTTTCCAACTTCTTTTTTCTTTCCTAATTTTTTTAATTTAATACAATTAGCTCATCAGGTTATGTATTTAATTTTTCAAAAATTTTCCACAAAATGAGTAACAACATTGCAAATATAATTTCTGAATTCCAGAATCCAGTATCACAGACTCCTAAGCAAGCATCTGAAACTGCAGGTTGACAGTGCTGAGAAGGACCCTGCATACCTAATTACTCTTCCTTCATCTGGTACAAGGGTGCCATCTACAGACACAGTTGCACATTTCCACCACCCTCTCTAAAAGAATCCAAAATGAATGCTATTAGAATGATTTCAATATTTGTAGAATACAACCTGAGTCTTTGAATTGTGAAACATTAGCTCTTTTAACTCCAATACTTTATAAAAACAATCCACTGCAATTAGATATCGTAACAATGCTCTAGATAACCATTTACTTATAATCTAAGGGAGTTCAATCCCTGTGCCTAAAGATAGCATGCTAAATTGAGATCTGACATTATATTTTGGTGACTGGAGAAATCACAAAGTAAAATGGTATATGGACATGATATATACCTTCCTACACACTTAAAAACAAGGTAAAATTTAGAATTAATATCCATAAAATAATTCCAATTGAATTACTCATGAGAGACACTCAAAATCAAAAAATGTCTTCACATCACAGATATGAAGAAAGGAAAATATACTTCCTGAGTACTGTCACTTCATGGTATTCTCTCCTTTAATTTCATGACACCTCAGCATACAAAGTATGTTTTAACTTGAGCCACACGCAGGGTAATTCATCTGCCCTGCCGCACTGTTGTGAATGGCCAGAGGAAAGATTTATACCTAGATCAATAACCTCAAGGATAACCTCTTTCTATTGTGCTGAGACTGAAAATTCCAGAGGAAATGCCCCTTAGCTCTACAGATACCTTTGCTTTGTAGGGTAACTCACAGAAAGCACCTCCCAGGTAACTTTAAAATATGCACTATTACACACCAACTGCCAAACTCTGCTGAGGGGGATGCTTTTCTTGGGAAGATAAACAATAAATAAAAACTGTGATAAAGAGTGACCTGGAATATTTGGCTGCTGGGCAGATAAATGACTAAGTAGGCAAGTACTTCCCCTTGATTTCAATGCTGCACAAATTCACCCTTTAATAACCTAGGCAGAATAGGAACTAAGGAGCAGTGTAACCTACAGCATATACCTTCCCCCATTCTGAAACAAAGTCCATCAGGACCTTTACATGGTGCCTTCCCTCTATAGCAATGCTGGCAAAACTTTTAGAGCTCTCAGTGATAATAAACAGCCCACTGCAGCATGTGTGCCATATGTTGGCTACCATTGCTCTTAGAGTATCATCTCATTGAAAGAAAGAGGTATCTCATTTCTCTGATTGCTATCGATTTATATATTCATTCAACAAACAGGTACATTTACAAATTCACTCAACGAGCAGAGCACACAGATTTGAATAAGTCAAAGTCCTTGCCCATGAAGAGCTTACAGTAGCAGACGGGTGCACTCTGGGAGTCAGTGCAGTCAATCAGCAAATGAATTTGAACTAGAAAATCATCATTAAATATTTATTAGTGGAGCCTCTGTGCTAATTTAACCCTTATCGATCTCTCCCTCTGATCTGAGGAGCAGAGCACTTACGTTTTGTAACGTTATCCAGCCAAGCCAGCCTCCCCAGAAATGGGCAATGTGTTATTCTCCTTTGCTGTATTGACACAATAGTATTCAACACGATTTCATGCTGTGCTGGTGGAGTTACTGGAAGTGGGTAGGCAGAGTGGGATGATGAAAAGAATAAAAGGAAAAGAAGAGAAAAAAAGAGAGAAGTCCCTTTTGGCCTTAGGATAAAACAAATCTTTTGGGCACAGGAGAAGAATCAGGTATATGCACAGGGAACTGAAGGGAAAGGGTGGGTAAACACTGGAGGAGGCGCTGTTGAGTCCCCGGGGGGCAGCTCAGCCTCCTGCAGGACACTGGGGCCCAGGAGAGCCAGCCTCTTGCCAGTCAGCTGCAGGTGACAGACCAGGAGCTCACGGGAAGCCTCATGTCCAGACAGTCATGACTTTGCTCTATGCTTTACGTGTCTGTGGGATGACCACTCTCCTTAGGACACCATCTACAGCAGCTTTTTGTGGAGACAGTGCTATAAAACACAAATATCAGAAGAACTCAAGTGTAAAGAAGAAAAGAGAGGAGGAAATAAAGTCAGGTGCCTTTGCCTGTCTCATACACCTACCTAGGTCAGTGGGCTACTGTCACATTTAACAAGAGTGGTAGCCTCTCTGTGCGAGTTTCTTTATGCTTTTAGAATCAGCATTGAAAACAATGATTGATTTCCAAACACAGCTTTAAATAGTCCCGTACACTGTTGGAGTGCAAGTGACAGCTTTAATATTCTTGAAATCTTCCTCATGTCTTCTATAGAGAAAATCTGGACCTGAGGTGGCTGCCATCTTCATGAACTGTGGCATCTGACAAAGTAGCAACTCAAAAGCAACAAAAAGTATTGCATCCCAAGAAGTTGAGAATGCATTTTAATACTATTTTTGCAAAAACTACCTAATTATTGTGGTGCCAGGCTCCTTTGTCCCATTTATAATGTAAAGAATTTATAAAGCTTTTAAGTGGAACCTAGATACATGGTTATATAACTTTGTGTACACACATATACACAGAGAGACATAGAAAAATATACACATAAGTAAATATAGACCTATCTGACAGAATTTCAAGAGTACTTATAGTGACCCATGGAAGTTATATTGAAATTTTTTCAGCTAAGATAATGTAACAACTCCAACCTAAACCATGATCATCTTATCAAAACCAGTGTATGCATGTGTAGAATTTAACTTTGGAGTAAGAAGGCATTTTAAGTGCTAAATTAGCTGCCTTCTACTTATTTTTAGTTTACTTTATTTTCTGAAATAATTATTTCCAATTCAACATCTCTGTCTTTTACAGCTACTTTGACAGATTTCAATAGGATCAGTGCCTGGCACCTTGTTAAATATCCACCACCATAGGCAATAACTGACAAACCTGCCCACACACCTGAAACCCCCTCGGAAGGACACTCCTGGTATTGAACTTACTGGCTTCTGCTTTAACCAACACTAACACGAGCTGGACCTAGGCGCCTGCCGCCCCGGGAAAGGAGACTGTTCTCCCCTGTGAATGGACTTGCTTTTGTGCCATCCTGGGGACCCTGCTGTCCTTAAACAAGTCTGAGTCTTGGCAGCACTAGGCACGGCCACCTCTGTACTGCACCACAGCAGCCGAAATCCTGGCAGCCAGTCAAGAGCTAATGAAAATTTCAAAGGTACAAGCTCCTCTCAGAGCTCCAGAGAAGCCAGAGCACTTGCATCTGGATCTTCACAAGTGCATCTAAGTAATCCAAAGGAAAAAACAAGGCTGCTTAGACCTAGCAAAAAGATAATACAAAATAAAACATGCACCTAGCAACTCTGTTGTATAAGTGTCAAAAAGTCCCTTTCAGTATTTAACAAGCAACTGCAGGAGAAACAAAGCAGGCATGCACATATGACAAAGATCACAAGTTGAAGAGAATATTTTTGGGTCTAAAGGACAAACATGTATGTATATATAGGGCTATACCACACTTTGGTTTAAACTGCACAAATAAAACTTTGACAGACATAACATATGAGAGACAATCAATACAGAGTTTGTATTTCTGGATGGCAATCCAAAGAGGTTTTTATTGTTTTTGTTTTCGTATTTGTTTTTCAATATGAAAGCCGAGCTAGAAAAAATTAAAGAAGACATTTCTGACTTTTCAATCATTGTCTTTATTTTTGCTATTGAGACTGACATTAGTCCTACAATTAGGTTGTTGGTTGTTGTAGTCAAGGGTTATGAGGAAAACAATTAGAATCAGGACAGAATTTATACTGTTATTATGATGGTCACCCAGAGTTTAACACAAGCAAGTGCAGGAAATCTGCCCACAACACTAAAGACCCAGAATATTCAGCTAAGGGCCTGGATCCCACAGCAATGTCCCGCATGAGTCCAGATGAAAACCTAGAGTCCATAATAATGCCCCCACGAGTCCAATGGGAGGTTTAGAGCCCACAAGAAGGACTCACGCCAGTCTCTTTTATGGATCTGTGCTGGGAAGGCCCAAAGGTCAGCGGTGGAAGCCGGAAAGTCTATGCCAGCGGGGTGAAGGAGCTGTCCTGGTAGGTTGAGGGTTCTATACTGGAGCCAAGGAGTCATGCTCATAATAAAGACCAGGGCTGCCCTGAAAAGCACCACAGCCATCCTCAGGGACACAGAGGTCATGTGCTCCTCCAACAATAAGAACAGTCAAGTACATGCCAGAAAGCCAGCATGATGAGTTTCTCCTGGAGATTCAATGGCACTCGTCTTCCTTTCCAGAGCCAGGAAGACATACTCAATGTAAGGACCAGAGCTCCCCCAAAGTGAGCCACAGCCACTCTCACCAACAAGGTCCTGAGCCCCTCCAATGACACGGGTCGAACTCACTCTGGGGAAGCTAGTCATGACGAGCTCCACCAGGAGAACCACGGGGCTCAAACAGCAACACTTAGAGAAACCCACAATGCCTCACTCAACTTCCCCATGCCTCTATTTATGCAGGCAACTTTATCTACGCTCAGCACCATGCTGATTTATTTTAGCTGGTGTTAAGTTGGCCACCAGTTTTTAATCCATAACATTGGTCATTTGAGGTTAAGAGAAAGTGAGAAAGTTCTATCTGCTGGTGAACAAACAAGCTGGTAATGCTGGAGGAAGGGAATAAGTACAAAACAGGAACACAACACAGAAAACTGTGTAATATCAGGTAATTGACAGAAAATGTTAACAAACCAGCCACCACCACAGCAAGGCAAACAAACTCCTGTGACATGTACTGCAAAAAACACTGGAATTAATAGGGGGTGAATTAGACTTTAAGATCAATTCCACCAGGAGATTTAAATTTGCAAAAGTTATTTAAGTTTTTTTTGAGTATTTGCCCTTTTGAAAAATTTGACGAATAACCTGTCATGGTTTTTATTTATTTTAAAAGAAAAAAAAACAATAAAAATAATGATACAGAATTTCAAAACAAGATGATAAGAGATTAACAATGGTTAATATATTGAGTCTTGTTATCTTCAAAGTAGTTGCTCAGTTTACAAGATATTGCCATGAAAAATTGATCAGACAATATCATAGTTTTATCGCAAGTTTGTTCAACAGTGTGAATTGCCAGATATGCTGAAACATTTTCCTTATAAATCATATTTTGAGTTTTCTTCTTTATTCATTTTCCTAGAAGTATTCCTTTATTCTACCATTTCAAAGAAAAAGCTTTGTACATTTTTTAAAAGGGGCATAATTCAACAGTCCTAAGAAATAGAACAGCAAGATTTAATAGATTTGAAATCAAAGCATTTTACATTTACAACCATTTACAAGTGCTACTCTGAATTGATACCGGTTAATTTCATCTTAGGTAAAAATTTATAAATACTCCCCTCATTGAAACTGCAGGTCTTTCGAATTCAGCCTAAAGCAAGGTTTCAGGTACTGCCCTTTACTTTGTTTGTCTGCCTAACGTGTGTTGTTTTATTAGACTCAGCAAACTGTCTCAGAGCGTGAGGCTCATTTACATCACAGCGCCACACTGTGGTTATACTGAGAAACTGTTCTGAATGTTAAAGTGTTTCAGTGTGTATCGCGACGTAGTATTAACATTTAGAAAAGACATGTTATGCGACTGATTCTTCTACATGGAATCATAGCAGAGGTCACCATTTTGGGGCTTAGAGTATGATTATGTTGCATAATTCATGCTATTGTGGATAATAATCATGATTCTGTGTTGTCCACCACAGCGTTTTATACGTGGCAATTTGTATCAGAAAAATATGTATCTGGGCTGGGGATATAGCTCAGCAGTTTAAGCACCAGCTTGGAAAAGTGCAGGGTCCTGAGTTCCACTCTCAGTACCACCCTAAAAAATTAAAGAAAAATATATGTTCTATCATTGTAGTTTTGAAAATAAATGATCGCTCAAGAGTAATTTAAGGAAAAAATTCCTTTAAGCTTATGATATTGTTATAAAATTAACTGGATAGAAGCTGAATATAATAAGATACTTTGCACCAGAAAAAAATTACACCAGTAAAATTCATAGCTTATTCCTATATTTCTAGTCACATTTATGTTTACTTGTTACAATAAATTGTTTATCATATAATATAATTAGGAATAATATTAAATAATAATATTATTACCATATAATATAATTAGGAATATTAAATAATACTTATTATCATATGATATAATTAGGAATAATAATAAAATAATATTAGGACACAAACGTAAAATGTCCATTTGATTATAGGAAATTATCAAAATCAGAGAAGCACCTCACACCTCACAAAATCAGAGAAGAAGGACCTCACTGCCCTTCATGTGAGGAGGCTACAATTAGTTAGAACTTTGTGCATATTTAAAATTTTGATAGTCTACATATACATCTTCAAGGTAAATTCTAACCAGTGTGATGAAATAAAATTATTTTAAAAGTCAAGCCATTCAAAGATTCAAGTTTTTATTCTAGGTTCAACAAGCCCAAAGTATTAAAACATCCAAAATAACCAATTTTACCTCAAAGAAATTTCTAGATTTTGAAATTTAGTGGAAGCAGACAGTGACTTGGGTAATACTGATCCCTTTTCACTGGTCTTCTGAATGATGTTGAAAATGTTACACACTCAATGATATGTCTTGATTTTGCTTTTCTTACTGATTAGATATCTATGATAGTACACACAAAGCAAAAAAGTAAGATAATGTTCTTAATAATCTTAATAATAATTAAATGATAAAATAATTATTAGGTTATTAGACCTCCCTCCAAAGTACTATCTGCCTTAGTTGTACAGTACATGTATTTCCATATGTCATCAAACATAATGAAAGATGATTTAAAGTATGTATAACAAATTATGTGGCTCTAGAATAATTCGTTTAATCATCCATGTTCTGTGGGTCATAGAGTCAGTCTTTCCTCTATTTTGCTGTCTTTTGAGGAATTATAATTTTTTTAAAACATTTTTACTCTACCTAAATTTATGATCCTCTTAAACCAGTCTTCCAGAAATTATATGGTTTTACTCTATTAGATATATTGACTTTTCCTTTCATTGAAAAAGTTTTCTCACAGAAAACTATATAATTATAGTGATTTTAGAATAAAACTGTGGCATTGTATCCAAATTTGACTCTAAATCTAAAGCCCACCATTCACTGACTGTAGATATTATTAGACATTATGACTGCCTTCAAATCATGTGCAAAATAACAATTAAAATAAATATCTACTGGACTTATAGGAACAATTAAATAATACAATTCGTATCACTTATGAATTGTATTACTTACGAATTGTATTACTTATTTAATAGACATTGTAGAACACAATGAAGAATCCCGCACTGGTATTTGCCATCTTACTAACAGATGATTAAAATGTTGTTACAGGGCTTAGTCATTATATATAATAAATTCATAAGCTCAGATTTAGTATTCTGCTTTAACAATAATGGACTCCCTGAAACTAGTTTGTTTGAGTATATCATGAATTCTGTCTACACTTCTAGTTTTGGTGTGAGAAGTAAGATTTTTTTCTCCTAGGAATGAAGTGATTTAGGGCACTTATATGTCACCACTCACATTTAATTGCACAGAATTCCCTAAAACATGTGGATTCCTAAATCTTGGATTTCACACCACAGCCTTCCCAAAGGCTCACTGATACATGCATCCAGAAAACTAGAGAACTGCTTCCCAGGGCCCACTTCTTAACAGAGGCCAAGTGATAATACAAAGTGATTTTCCATTTTTATGTCACATATTCAAAAGAAATTTTGATGTAAATGTGTTTCTATGTTCTTTTAAACATATTTTATTGGTTCATGTTTTCAATATGAAATTATATTCATTTGGGGAATATATATTTACTTATATACTATATATCTAGAGCTATTTACCTAACACCTTGATCATTTTTAATTTCTATTTCCCCAACATTGCCTTCTTCTCCTTTTCTGTTTTTTTCCCCTGTCCCATTTCCAAAAAGTCTTATTCAGTATGTTTTACCATATCTTTAGGCTATATGTGCTAAAAATTTCTCTATACAAGTAGAAAATAGAAGTACCATGTATGAGTAATAAACCTGATTATTGTAAAATATCCTACAATAAATAAAAAAGGTAGTTCATTTCCAGTGGATTCCATAAAATCTGAGAAATGCATATAAGCTGACATTCTGTTGCATCAACTATACTTTTTAATTTTTAAAGTTTATTGTATTAGTATATATTTGTTGCTCACATTAATCCCATTCATCATATGGAATTTGGACCTGCACAGTACATATCCCAATTCTTCTTTTTTCCCGTTTCCCTCTATTCCTTCCACTCTTCTTTCATATATATAGATTTTTTTTTATTCTCTAACAGAGGCACAACCAACAAGGCAATTACCCTTTCACCAAATCAAATGTCAGCTAATGCATAAATTACTCACAGTTTTGACACCTGGCAAAGCAGTCCAGAAAGCACCCCCACTTACTTGCTCGCCAAACCTAATATCAGGAGAAACTTTCTTCATCACTGGCTGTCAGTCAAAGGGTCATTCTCTGTCACTGAAAACTTCTGCAGACAGAATAATTGCCGTGATCAAACAGCAGGTGATTTAAAATATTTCAGTACTGGCTGGAATAGCTGTTGAATATTGATGACAAAGTGCCAGAGGAAAAGTATAAAACTACCAGCTAATTACTGATGGTGTAAAATATCTTTTGATATACAAAAATGCTAAAGCACATTAAACAGGCAAAGAAATTAATCATGAGGATTTAATCATGCTCTTCAGATGCAAAGATGACAAATGTTTTAACAAAAAATTTAAATCCTCGGACACATCCTTCAAGACATATAGTTACATTGTTCACGGTTGGCCCAGATGATAAAATTTACTGTAACCATTATTTTCAACTTATTTATCTAGCTTTTAATCATTCCACTAACACAAAAAAAATGGACTATTTATGTGTTAAGAAAGAGCTGGAAAGAGAAATACAAGAAAACAGATGTGTGAGACAATGGTACTATTGCTCAATTAGTACAACTCACAGAATCTTTAGTACATTTCTGTTACTGTGACTGTTTGTATGATGTGGGGCCTTCTCGGGGTCCTCCAGAAGTATGATGGTACCACCCTGGAGAATTTAGGTTTGGGGTGCACTGGAAATCAGGGAGATTTCAAGGAACCCTTTTTGGTTTTTTGTTTTGTTTTTTGTTTGGTTGTTTATTTGTTTTGTTTTGTTTTTGGAGTACACCAAATTGAATCCAATGGCCTTGCACTGATTTCAATCTTCATTATGCTTATTTATTCATTCATTCTTGCATTCATTGTTTTGAGAAAGGGTGTCACTAATTTGCCCAGGCTGGGCTCAAACTTGGAATCCTCTTGCCAGCCTACAAGAATATTGGAATTACAGGCCCACACCACTGAAGAAGCACTTTTAAAATGCAAAGTTTTATGGGCACCCAGCAATATGTAGAAAATAACACGGTATTTCCTCTTGCACCATACGAGTTAGTTGATCTCAACTTCCCATTGACTTAATCATTGAATGATGCATAGCAAACTAGATAGTGAAGAGTTGTCATGAAGCCATGAGACTCCAAATAGAAAGATGAGAGTGTAGACCAGGAAATTCATCTTAACAGCTCCCAAAGGAAACACTGATAAATACTACTTTTTATGATTTGTTTTCCATTTGATTGATCTGTATTTTCATTTTTTTGACTCTCCTCTTTGTTCAATCACCTCATTTTTCTAGTGCTCTTATAATTATTCACTAAACTGTGTAACAAATTGCCATCTCTCAATATCATTACTATTATCAGTAGTAACAAATTATGTCACACAAGAAAATAAACAAAAGGGTTTACAGTGGTGTGTTGCTGGTTAATTAAAAGGCCACTGGATGCTACAGTTCCATTTCCTGGAGGACCGTGGTCTACATCATAAGAAAATAGTGAATAAATAAGTAGAGAAATCCATGGAGTCCCTACACAGTAGCAAAGTCTCACAAATGCTCATGTCTTAGACTATGATTAATTAGATTTGGCATTGGACTTATAATCTGCATTTTAATAAACTCCAAGTGACTCCAATATGACCCAGTCTGAGATGCAGGCTTGAAGAAGCATTGGTCATTGTAAAAAGTACACTCCCCCTTGAACACCTGCAAAAAACCACAAGCGATGAAACAATATAAATACTGTCTGAAAAATGGTTCAAATACAAATGTTGATATAATATTCTTATCATTTTCAAAGCAATACAGATTTTTTTTAAAGTCAGTTAATTTGTTTGGCTTTTCTTTTTCCCTTTTTCCTGAATCATATTGTACATGTGTCTTCTTTTAAAAAATACACTTCATTAAATATTTCACCATTTAATGTACTTACAGCTCTGCTTTAGTTCAAATATTATTGAATTTCTTGTGCTGAGGCAGAAGTTAGGACAAAAAAATAGTCTTGTTAGTAATAAAAAAACTTCCAGCCCTTACAGTAGTTAATCTTGGAGATCCCTTTGTGTGAAATTGATGTCCCATTCTGTAAAACTGGTATCATATACCCAAGTATTATTTCAAGGATGAAAAAAAATGCAACATTACACCTTATGGTGCACTCATTCAAAACATGATATGTAAACATGACGTTTTGCACTGTGCTAAATTATAAAATTAAATTTAACCTAAGGGATATTAGTCAAACTAAAGTTAAATTAAAAATAGCAACAATAATAAAACCTTATTTGTGTATTATATGGAAAAATAAATTAACTAAAGAAAAAATTCTTTGCATTTGTTGAAGATTCACACAAGACATGCAGTAAAAACTTTCTTATGTGAGTTGGGAGGAGACTTAGTCAACTACTAAAGAAAAATTTTTGATGAATTTTTATTTTCACTTGGAAAAGATAAACACAACTATGGTACTTGATGCAAAAGAAATATTCTTGGAAACCTCTGCCACCTAGTGTACAAATGTCGTCCCAGAGAATCTAAATGACTTAAGTTTAATCGCCTTAACATACTGCATCTGCTCTTCAGAGAATTATACTTGAGCATGTCCAGGTCAGATCTGAAGTTATAATTTGAAGTGGGAATAACATACACACGGCATTTTCTAAAGAGTATCTGGCTTGAGATCAATATAACATTTCATTTTCATTTTAGCAGCACTTTAAATTAAAGTCCCATTTATAAATGTTTTAATATGGCAGTAAAAGACTCCTGGGCATGTTTTAGCTTTTCGTTAATATATGCCTCTTGTGTTTTGCAGGACACATGCTTACTGAATAAGTCCCTTTGACCATTCAAGTGCTAATTAATGACACAATAAAGCAAAGCCCAGGGTATCTTAATGGAAGCAAAATACAACTCTTTAATTTGGAAAATAAAATATTGTATAAATAGGCATAAAAACAAGTGTCAAGGGACTAAAAGAAAAAGCAACATTTCTTAAGCCAGATTTTACATGTAAAATCCTGCCCACTTCACTTTTCTTAGCTTTAGTTTTGATTGCTCTGAGTTCGTTGGGGGGGGGTGGAATTTAGGGTTTGGCAGTGGAAGACTTTGTAAAGCTGTACTTTGAAAATGTGTTCAAAAATAAAACTTCAATTGTATCATTACTTCTTTGCCTACTTTTCTTTTTTTTTTTTAATGTGTGAGCCACCTACTCCACTGCCAGTCTGCTCTAGGCCTAAGAGATAGGTGAAGAGTCTGCTCTGCCATGCAGTCAGAAGTTCAGTATTCCCACCACGCTCCGGAGCAACCCAAAAGACATAGAACTAAGCAGCAGGGTCACGCGGTTTAGATCTAAAGCCTCACGTGTTGGGAAGTAACTGCTGTGGGCGCAGCAGAGCTGACTGCTGTTAGGAGGCGGGATCTGGGCCCAAGGGGCGGGTTGCTGTGGGCGGGCCTCACAAAGGATCATTTTCCTCCCCTCCTCCTGCCCAGGCTGTATGCTTCCTGGCTGCTGAAAGAAGAGCAGTTGTGCTCTGCCCATATCTTTCCACAGTGCCACATCTGCCTGGAGACAGGGGCCATGCAAGGACTGAAACTTTTAAAACTTAAGCCAAACTAAGTCTCTCCTCCGATAAGCTGCAGGTGTCAGGTATTTCGTCCTAGAAAAAGAAAGTTAGTAAGAAAGTGCCTTCCCTGCGCTCCTTCCACTGCCTGACACCTGTGAAAAGAAGCAGAGGACCTTCTTCTGGCCTGCCAGGCTGCATCGACAGCCTTTCTGACCCTGAGTGCGCGTTCTCATGTGCACCTCTTAAAATCTCACTGTAGCAGGTGATCTTTCTTGCACTTTTGCCCTGCGCAGCCTACTTCTCTTATAGACTCAAGATGACATGATGACATGTCAACCTCAAGTGCTGTGTAATTAGCGGGCTGACCTCATGAGCTCATTTTAGCATATTCAAATCGATTGAAATTAGTAAAATTATGAGGACAAAAAAGCATATATATATATATATATATATATAGTATTCATCTCTCAGTATTTTTCCTAATTCATCAAGCTTCTCTTGATGGCTAATGGTAAGAAGTAGCAAAAAGCATGAATTAATTAAGTAAAACAGCCTTAAGCAAGAGATGTCAAGAAATTCCCTGAATTATTTGTCACGAGAGTAAATTGCTGAGTGCTGGGGTAAACATCAGGGTTATAACTGTAGAGAACGTGTTGACATTTGGAGCGGCAGTAGGGGAGCAAAGCCGTAAGTGAGCACAAAACCCACACAACACTGCTGCACCCTTATGAGGAACAAGCAAGACAAACAGCATTCAAAAGTTAACAGGCCCTTAAAACTGTAGCTTTATAAATACTGATATTCATGGCAAGATGTAACAGTCACAGTTACACCAAAAGTCAACCAATAGATACATGACCAAGAACATGTGTGTGCATGTTGGCATGTGTGCAAAAGTAACACAAATTTCACAAAAGTAATATCTACATTTACTATTAGTGATATTCTCTCTAATGTGTGTTTATGCGTTAAAAATGAAGATGGTCTCTAGAGATTTTATCACCCTCTAAGGGGCCACATCTTCGCAGTTTTTAAAAATTTTTAAATGTCTTCCTTTTTGAAATGTTATGGCTTAAAAATCATTTAAGCTAGAATATAAAATCCTTTCCATTCTAAAATTGTTTATAAGCACTAATTCTTAGGAAAATTTGTTTAAAGATTACTAATGAATTTGGGATTTAATTGTAATCATCACAAATTAAGTAGCCTACTGTCAAATGCTTCAGTGGATCTTTTAAACAAATGTGTTATTTTTAAACCATCTGCTTTGTAAGAAAGAAATACAAACTATTATCCTGTATTTATTTTCTACTCTTAGTTTTACAATAGTTTCATTAATCTCCACAACAAAACCATCTAAGAAAAGTATTTTTATTTCCTTTTTATGAATGAAGAAACTGAGACTTGATGTTCAAGTGATTGTCTAAATTATTTAGCAGGTAGAAGACATGAATGCATGTCTTCTAAATCCTGGGTTCAATGTTTTATGTTTTACTAATAGTATTACCATCCTCTGACAACTTCAACAGTGCTGTATAAAACCTGGCATGTAAATATACAAATAGTTCTGTGTTGAAGAATTTACATTTTTAATACATAGGGTCCTCTGCTCAATCCATGCCCTTGGAGGCAGTACAGAAAACGCACCTATGGACAGAATCTTCCTGATTAAGAAGTTCTTATTCACATGCAGTAATTTGGAATGTGGGCACTGGGTTGAGATTGTCTTGACTCAAATCTTGGGCAACAAATTTGGAGGTATGTGATTTTATACATGTTATCTCTGCAAGGAGCATTATAGTAGTCATAAAAATAATAGTCCCCACCACAAAATGTTACGATGCTCAAAACATAGAAAACATTCAATAAGTGTTACTCATAAGAAATATTTCCACAGCTGAAGCACACCGATGGTGTATTTGAAAATAATCACTTGATGATACACTGTCATTAATCATTTTATTTCTATTGTTTGTGGACCATCTATTTGATTTTGCCTTCAACTACATGGTACAGACCACAACTTTAAAGACATATTTCTTTGGGACAGCCAGATAATTTTATCAGAGGGGAAACAACATTGGCAAGAGACACAGGAAAGAATTGTGCCAAGGACAGTTATGAAGGCTGTGTAAAGTGCACTTCAGTTTAGCAATCAACCGGAAACTCTGAACTGTGTCCTCGGTGTTAGATGGCTGAGGGTTCAGAAACAAACAAGCAACACATTCTAAATTCTGAATAAAACAGACACAAATGCAAACATATCTCATGTAGGCATGATGGGTAGGCATTCAGTCCAGCTCAATGCCTGATTTGGTTTTAGATAAAACCATGAAGAGAGTGCTGACGAGATTAAACAACTGTTTCTTATTAACAACAATCTTGCCATTTTTAATGCAATGACTAGGCTATCAAAACCTTCCCTCATTATTTTAAAAAAATTTCAAATCTAAGAGAAAATGGCAGAATGATTAGCCTGTGGGCTAAAACCTAACAGGCATATAGATTCTCTCAGAGTTGTTAAATAAAAATACAGTAACATGAAAAATAACTTTTTTTTAAAAAGGACCAATATTTAGCTTATAGTTAAGAGCTCAAAATATGCAAACCCACGCACTGTATCCTATAAACACATTATAAAGGCAGATGAGTTTATAGCACAGAAATGTGCAACAATTACATATTCATATATTCATATATATGTATATATGTTTTGCATAAAAAAACAAATCTAAATACAGCTTTAAATTTACAAGTCCAGAAATCTGCTAGTCCACACCCAAATCATTTGAAACAATGAGAATTTATTTTAAAATATATAGGCAAATAAATATTATTACCGACTTTTAAATACACCTCTCGGTCTAAATTTCTTTTATCAGAATGCTTACCATTTGAATCACCCACCTGCTCCTCCCTCAGTGAAAGCAAGTGGATTTTTAAAAAATCTGTATTAAAAAATGAGATTAAGCGTACTCTACGTGCCACATAAAATTAAGCACTTTTGTCATGGGAAGACAGGAAATAGAATCAGTGAGGTTACCAGAAGAGGAAATTGGATTGCTATGAGGTAATGAAGAAGGCTGAGAGAGAATGATCTATAGGGTTCCTCCAAATTCCTTTCTTTCCGTCTCAGCTGTGTGGCGTGCGCTTGAGTGACATATGTTTACTATTTTAAACTTTTGACCTCTTGGAGTTGAGTGCTGGTTTCCTTACACGAAAAGAACAGACAATGGAATGCTAGGTGAGGGAAACGCTGACACAGCAGCACATGAGCCAAGCTCACCCTTTCATCCAAAACAAACACTGCGTCCAGATTCGCATATGAATAAGCGTCATGTAACATTTTTACACATGTACCATCAAGATACAAATGTCTCAACGATTCTCTAGTAGAACTTTTTTATCAATATAAAAATCATGAGATTACTAGCATTAATATCATTTGCAGTAAAAACACAATGGAAAATGTCAGTTAACTAGAATTTTCAAGATATGACTTATATAATCAATTAAGTTTATTGTGAAATAATCTTAATTCTTTTGATGGGAAAGACATATAGAACAATCATGTCATATAAGAATTAATAGAAAATACAGGTGAAGGAACTGTAGTCCCAGTACTAACATTGTCCTGTATTTCTTTTAACAGTTCAAAATAAATCATTAAATATTTTTAAAAAAGATGTTGATGCTTTTGGTAGCAAGAGTGTGCACTTTTGTGTTTTGTATTCACTAAAACTCTCCCTAAAATATGAGGTCACTGGACTTAATCTTAAACTACAATCACGTTGCTCTCCTTGGAAAGAATCTACTGTCTTCAATACACCTATTCAACAAATATTTGGGGGGAAAACTACAAAACCTATAATGTTTCAGCCTATAATTTTGAAAGCTTTAAACTACTATATATTTATACGTAGATAAGAGCAATGGAAGGAAGCGGAAGGGAAGACAGAAAAAAAGAATTGAAGAAAAAAATGGAAGTAGAACTTGTGTAGATGGGAAAAGGGCAAGAGTTAGGAGGACCAGGGAGGGATGGGAAGGTTAGGGGACAAAAAAAAATCAACATGTGTTAAGTATATATGCCAAATGCCTGTGACAAATTTAGTCATTTTGTACTGCAAACAGGCAATAAAAAATTAATTTTTATAGTGAGCTAAACATGAAGAACCATTAGTGTAAGGTCTGTGGTATGCTCAGACTTCGACTATTACGGATCCTGGGGAAGGGGAGGGTATACACAAAAATTTAAAAAAAAAAAAAAGTTAAGCATTGAAAAGTGAAACAAATGGAAATTGTTCAATGAAACAGAGATAGGTATAAAGCAAAATATTAAAATACAACATGCTTACATTCCTGACCAAATCTGCTCATCCTACTGTGCAGATTATCCTATCCTTCTGAAATCAGTTTTTGGTTTTACCAGAATCCTTCCCTGGTTGCTCAGAACACTAGGGAATCCCCATGGCACACCCTCCTGTTACCCTGCACCCCCAGTGCCAGCGGGCACTCTCCCAGAGGCCTCCTGTAAATGTTTACAGAAGCTGCAGCTGTGTGTCAACCCAGCTGTCAATCCACTGGAGCTGGAGCTGGCTCTCTTTTGATATCAACCCAAAGAACAAGAGTGCAGGGCCAGGGAGGCGTCACAAGCAGCCCAGCTGTCAGCACAACACCTGCTTTGCCTCACAGTCACAGTTTTCCTTGTTTTTGTGATTCTCGCCCAGCAGGGAAAAAAAAAAAAAAAAAACCTACTCTGTCTACAGCAAATGATGCTGAGACATTTGAACGTTTGGTTCTGATTATCAGAGGCAAGTGCCCAGCTCTTAATTTTGCCATCGAGGAATCCAGTTACCGATGTATAAACTGGATGTTAAATATTAACCGAAAGAATTCCCTAAAAGCAAGATTCTGCTGAAATGACTTTAGATGGATCATCTGGAGAGGAAAAGTCAAAACGAGGGATTTTTCATTCACTTGTTTATTAATAAAGCATAGAGTATAAGAAGGCATCTCCTCGGTATTAATATTTTTTTCTATTTTCCTTTTTCTTTGAACTTTTAAAAGTGAAAATTTCAGTACTGATTAAACTGCTATCAGATTGTAGCAATAACACACATAAACTTTAACACAGCACTTCCTCAAACATCTTCACGCAAACAAGGACTCGCAGAAGAGTGTGGTGTTAAAAGGGAGGGTGCACAGCGAAGAAGCTAATCTAGAAACAAGGGTTCTGGAGATCATGTGTATCTCTGGGAACAACCTTCATTTTAGAGGGGAAAAAGATAAAAATGCAGTTCGGTTTCCTTTAGGAAAATAGAAAAAATTAACTTTTAAAAAATAGGACAATTTTTATGAACCTGTGCTTTCAATTATGACCTACTATACAAAACTGAAAATTACTGTTATTGATACAAATAGGACAGCTCAATATATGAGATAAATAAAGTATAATAATACCATGAAGCATGAGCTGAAACTAAAGCTCATCAAACACAGGTGGCAAATACAATGACAGATAATTTTATAACCTTCTATGACCCAATAAAGATGTTTACTTCTTTGGTACCTTCTTACAAGGTAGAATAAAGATATAATGTAGTGTTTTTAATTCTCAGAAGTCTACTCTTTAATCAAAAACACAACTATACAGGTATAAAGAATATATTTTGGTCTTTATACACATGCTGTTAGCTATCAACTGAACAGAACAAATTTGACAGTATAAACCTTGTTAGTTGCTATTTTATAAGGGCTTAAAAATCTTATTTTTTAATTGACACATAATAACTATATATATATATATATCCATATGTAGCATGTGACATTTTGATACATGTATACATTGTACAATGATCCTCTCAAAGTGTTTAGCATTCCCTTCGGTTCTTACGTTTCTCATTTTTTGTGGTGGGAACATTCAAACCACTGTCTGTAGCTATTAATATTGTGGTTTAAACCCACAAGCACAGAGATAAGAAATGCACTAAGAGCAAAAACAACATTTCAACACAGCTTTAAAAGGCAGCATGGGAAAGTGTGGTGCCTGGGAACACAGAAGAGAAAACCTGGAATACCCATGGCATGGGTCACAGCCTAGGAGGGCACACGTGTGCTCAGCATGCAGAATGTATACATCGTGACAGAACCGTCGTAAGATATTCTCCTGCCAACTGAATCTAAGCAAAGATCTGTGCTTCACCCATAAAGAGAGAGTGATTTCAGGTACTGCTGAATATCCTTAATAAAACAAATTCTCACCTTTCTCCCGCCTCCCTCCTGCCCTTCCTTCCTCCTCTGCTTGCCTTCCCTTCCTTTATGATTACATGCATTTGTTGGTTAACTTATCTTGTATTCATTAGCTGCCCTTTATATTAAGTTCTAGAATATAAAGATTATAACACAAACTATTCACAAATATCTCACTTGATAGTTGGGAGGGCATAGCTTTAAACAAGCAATGATAATGACTCCGTTAGACAGCAAAATACTGTTATGCTCATGTACCAAGGTGCCTGATTACAAAAAGTTTTATTTAAAATTTACATTTCAATGTGGTCAAGTTCTCTGTTTGAAGAGAACTAGGAATTAACTTTGAAGCAGAGCTGATAGGTAAAGGGATGATTCATTTGCTAGACTCAATTTGTCTCAGGTATTTAAATATTTATCTTAGCAAGTAGTCATTTAATGACTAGCAAGTTGGTAGCACGGGATATTTTTCCATACTAACAGCACAAGGTCTATCTTTGCTGAAATATCCTAGCATGAAGACAGTAAGATCTTTAGAAGTGAGACAACCATACAGAGCCCTAACAGATCCTGGAAGAGGAGGGAGAGCTTCCAGGGCAGTGCTGATTCCAAACCTGCCCCCTTTTTTTTGAAGTTTACAGGCAAAAGAACAGTTTGACAGACTGAGAAGGTCCCTGTCTAGAACAAAGGCACAGAGGGTCCCCAAGGTTGATCGTGGAATATAGGGAAGACTTGTTAAAACCAAAGAGAGTGACAGCTTTACCACTTTGGATAAAGTTTTACAGTTCTTAACTCAGGAAATAAGTCTAGTGCTCTGTCTGATCTCCGGTAAAAATTTTGGGTGAAGTTAAGGAAAAAAAGCTTTGGATGAAAGATTTACATTTCAGGGGAAAGAGGAATACACTAAAGCATTGTTATTATTTATAATTTTACACTTAGTTGGTCCTCTCTATCTACAAATTACACAGATTCAAGATACTCAGACATATTTACTCCACGGATATAAAATATTCAAAATATTGCTTCTGTACCAACTAGAGGAATGACTCTTGAAAGTACAGTTTTTGCATTTGTACTGAGCAAGTACACACTTTTATCTTGTCATTAGTCTCTAAATCATCCAGAATATCACTCTTCACACAGCATTTTCATTGCATTAGACATCAGAAGAACTCTCTAGAAGAATATGTACATATATCCTACGCAAATACTACACCGTGCAAATGGAAGCTTCCAGGGCTCTGATACCTGCGCAAGCTCTGGCACCAACCTTCTGAAGGTATCCAGGGATAACTAAAATTTAACCCAAACACTGAAACAGTAACTATCACCTCCCTAATGAAGTTGTCAGACCCAAGGGCAAAACTTCTGATAATTTTGAAGAAAATCTTGAATAGATAAAATAGATATAACAGCTATCTTGTGTGTGGGGATAGAAAAGGAAAAACATGACAAGGATTTATTTGCCACATCTCATACATGTGCAAGTTATTAAGGAGTTTCAGAAGATGGAGAATTTAAGAAAGAATATTCCTTTGGACAGTACTAGACTTTGCTGGGTGGATGTCAACTTTGGTCTTCAGGACCAGAAATGAATCAATATATCAATAAAATAAGAGCAATGAAATAAGAATTAAAAAGAAAGAAAGAAAAATAGAAGCAGGGAAAGAAAAGAGGAAGAAAATAAAGTTTTCAGTTTTTGACTTTTTTTTTTCCCCAAAAACTCTCCTAGATACCATTACTGTGGAGGGTCATGTGTCAATATCAGAATCTTTAGTACAGTGCTGTTCCTCAGGCAGATTTACAGCCTCAAGCTATACAAAATCGCCTCTGAGTGAAGAATTCGTTCAAAGCAAAATAAACATCAAAACAACACAGATTCTATGCTACTCCATTAAGAATGGCCACCATCAAGGACTCAGAACATGATAAATGCTGATGAGGGCGCAAGGGGGAAAGCATCTCTGCCTCCCTGTTGGTGAGAATTTGAACCAGTACATCCACAGTGGAAATCAGTATGGAGATTCCTCAAAAGACTAAAAAAGGAAATTTCGTTTGACAGCCGCTAGACTTCTCTTGGCTATCTTCCTGAAAGAGTTAAAATGATCATATTTTAGTGATACATGCACACATATGTCTATATCAGCACAATTCACAATAGCTAGTTATGGAAATATCCTAGCTGATCATCAACAAATGAAGTGATAAAGGAGGAATTTTATTCAGTCAGAAAGAAGGATAAGTTAGAGTTACTTATGGAAAAATAGATCATGAGACTTTAATTTTAAGAGAAATAATCGGACACAGAATGTTAAATATCACATGATTTCTCTTAGAAACCCCAAATATACATAATTTAAAGAACAAAATAAAGGAGAAGTGATAGTAAATGGGGAGACAGAATTCTGAAGATAGTCAAGAGGTGTGGAGAAGTGTGGAAAAAAGAAAGGTGGGAGAGAAAGGGCATCCACGTGATCAAGATAAGAATATGTATTCATGCCCACTAGAATTTTCTAGGTTTACTATGAGTGGCATTGCTCGGAAACAGCTTCTGGATACGAACAGTGAAATAACGGTTGAAGACACCATGGTTCCGTGTGGAAACAATGTACAGCCAGGCTGGGAAGTGCTCACAGAGCTACCAACATCACATGCTGTTCCACTCATATTCAAAATGCAGGGGAATGAAAACCAAAGTTTAGGGTAAAAGTGGCCATTTTTCCTGATCTTAAAACCTCTTCTTCAGAAGGCAGAAGTTTGGCTTCCAAACACCATAATGGGTTCTTCCAATACAAGGACCCTTAACCCATAAGGGTGAAATCCTTCTACCGTAAGATATGAAAATGCTTATGAATTTCAAGTAGACTCTTCACCTTGTTATTTGGTAGTGTCCCTCCCATGCTACTGAACCAATAGGAATGAATTATGGTAACTATGTCACCATATTCAATGTGCTGATAAATCCTGGTTATCAAGAGAGGACCAGGTTGTTGTTACACAGTGAGGGTAGGGAAGACTGAACGAGGGGTTTCACTGGGCATCTCATTTCTTTTTTTTTTTTATTCTAAAGGGAGTAAAACAAAACAGTAAAATGAAACAAAACAAAACAGTAATAGGACAGTAGGAAATCCACAATCGTTATTGTAAATATTGCATATTGTTATCCTCTGATAGTTGCTCAGACTACCAGCCCCAGGCTTGCAAAATCAATCAGACAACATAAAAGTCAGGCTGCTTCCCCGCTTCAGTTATTGTCTTCTCAGCCCTGCTGCCACCAGTGGAGGTGGGGTGTGGCTTCCTGGCCGGTTCTCCCCATCCTGCAGGGCCAATGCTCTTGGTTTTCTTATTTTTGCTGACTTCCTGAATTCTCTCTCTCCATGAGCTTCAAGCCTCGATTCAGAACCTACTGTGTTCGTGGACCCTCCTCGGTCCTCCTTCTCTTCCTCATGTTGCTAAATCCCAGGGTCTGGACACCAAAACTTGGAGAGGTTCTTTCTCTGCTGCTCACCACTCTATTTTCCCAAAAGTCTTCTCTTCTTGTTTCCATGTTCAACAGGAAAAGGCAACATAACACTAGTAATGCAACACAATGAAACTATAAACACACAATCCCTTAGAAATAGCAATTTGAATCAACCAACCAAGTTAAAAACGTTAGTCTCCTTGGTGTTGTCTGAATCCAGGAGAGGATGGAATAGATGAGAGAATGATGTGAAAGCTATCAGTATGACCCTGCTTCCAATCACAGAAATAAGAACTCTAGTCACATAATAGAGTTATGGATATAGCTGCATATTTTTGACTAATTACTTACTTCTGCCCTTTGTCACTTTACTATTTCATATTATTCTCTTTTACAACAGGTTGATAAGTCCCTAGACACAAAAAATAACTTCTAAACCCAAAATAGCATCTAGACAGAGATGCTGGACATTGATTTGCACACAGTGCCAGATGTGGCAACAGATCTCCCATTAGGTAGCCAAAGGAAGAGAGGATTTTTGATTTTACAATGGATAGTTGTTTCATAGAGTCATTACCATCACTGTTGTGAAGGAATTAAATACAGGTCAAAGGATGAGAATGGAGGCTTAGGTACAATAGGGTTCAGATGCACAAGTGTTATGTCTTGATCTCCGAAACAATACTCATACTCAATCATCCACTCTATGAGCTTTATTTCCCAGGCTTCTTTGAAAACCAGCTTCCAGGTAAGTAAGCCCAATAAGAGCCATCAAGATGATACTAAAGTGCTACAGCCTGAGAAATGTCAAGATGGGTGAATTTTTCACTCCTTCTGGGGTCATCTAGGTAGGGGCTGTGTCTTCCCCATGGGTCAAGCAGACTGGGTCCTGATTGAAAAGCGCTCTCCTGACTTCTACCTGGCAGCCCTTGGGCTCTGCTAACTCCCCTTACTCTCTCTGTTCCTCTGTTGCTATCATCAGAGAGAAACAAAAGCATTAGTGCAATACGAACTCCCTTGTGAACCACGTTTATTCTGATTCACAAGGCTTTTATTTTTAGAACCAGTCCACAGTGAGTACCTTTTGTTTGACATTTTGAGGGTAGAAAACAATAATTTGGGCTGTGTTAAAACTCTGATAACTGGATCATCACCCTTTTCGAACATCTGTCAAAGACATTTGCATTCTTGGAAAGTCTACTTGAGGTCATGTAAGCAGCACAAAATGAGGAGAATCATACATATGAAGGATATCAATATTTCAGATAATGTTGTCTCAAATTATTTTGCCATTACCACAACCATTCATTACAGGAAATGTGCAGAGGGGAAATGAATAGCTATTTAAAATACATTAACATATATTTGTATTTCAAGAATGCTGTATCTCCCCAAAGCACATCCTACTTTAACATACAGGAAATATTTAGGATGAGAAAAGTTAATTACAATTTCCCAGATTTTTCCTGTTCTAGTATTCTTTTTATTTATTTAAGAAAATACAAAACATTATGAACATATCTGAGAAAAGTATCGGTTCTCCCTTTTTAAAATCAAATGAGTAAAATTCCAATCTAATATACCACTCGTCCATCGCCTTCCTTTTTGTTCTTTTCTAAAATAACAGCTTTATTAAACTAAAATTTCCATACTATACAATTTACAAATTTAAAATGTATGATTCAGTAGATTTCAGCATATTGGCTGATTTACACAACTATTTCCACAATCAAATTTTAGATCATTTTGTTATCCCAAAATAAAATGTTCTACCCAATAGCTATCATCTCTCAATCCCTCTCCCAGAAAAACTAGGCAAGTACAGAACTGCTCTGTTTTCATATATTTTCCTGCTCTAGGAATTTAATATAATGAGTTCACACAATATGTGGTATGCCATGTCTGGCATCAAATTTCACCTATAATAATGTCTCCAAGGTTTATGTATGTTGCTTCATATATTACTGGTACATTCCTTCCCATTGTTGAATAATATTCCCTCTTAATAATGTAATCCACTCATTTGGGTTAATATTATCCACTTTTGGTGTTATGAATAATACTGCTATAAATGTGTATACAAATTTTTGTGTAGATAACAGAAATACTTAATGTTAAATAATTGCTCATTTTTAGTTTCAATTATCTAGGGAGACTATTTTCATTTTCTCATTCACCTTGATTCATTCTAAGACTATTTAAGAATAGACATATTGAACAATCAGACCAATAACAGTTTTATGATGGTACCAAAGGGATTTTGAGTAAATGTGCAGTTCTATTTAGATAATTTAGAAAGTACCCCTAAACATATTAACTTTTGTATTAGCTATGAATAATTAGCTAATGAACTAATTATCTATAAATTCACTTTAAAAAGAAATTTAAACATGAAATTTAGAAAAAAATTATTTACAAGTCACAATATACCACATAACACAGTATTTCCTTTTATTCTTGCAATGGATTGTCTCGAATATGTAAGCTTTCCACTGGTGCAATATAGTGAATTATGGCAAGCATGGTCATGAGACTTCTACCTACAATAAGGTCACAGTTTTTTGAATTTCAATATTTTGTCAGAAATTCTACCCTGAAAGACATGACAATTTTTTAAAAATCCAAAAAGCCCTCAAAAATGATGATCTTTTGAATAATACAGGTTGAACAAGCTAATTTGAAAATTCAAAGTCCAAAATGCACCAAAATCTGAAACATTTTTAGTGTTTCCATGATGCACAAATAGAAAATTCCATATCTGATCTCATGTGGTACAATGCAGTAAAAACACAAGCACATTAAATAATTAATAATTAAAACTATTGTGTAAAAATATGTCTGGCTGTGTACAAGGTGTACATGGAATATAAATGAATTTCATGTTTACATTTGGGCCTAATTTCCAAGATATCTTATTGTGTGTATACAAATATTCCCAAATTTCCCCAAATCTAAAACATTATCGAAATATTTTGGATAAAAGATAAACTATGCATATATTATAATTAGTGTTTTAAGAAGTATTCAGACAAGATATAATAAAAGTAACTGTGAACTTTCCCTCAAAAGATTATGCAGCAAGACAGTTGGTTATCAAAACTACAAATGAATTGATTAAAATTAGCTATACTTAAGAAAAGTTTCTTTCAGTCTACAGTTCTTTTCTATTGTAAAAGAGAGACATTGGTATGAACTGAATGTCACCACTCCCTACCTACACCAAATTATTACCTTGGAATCTTTATCCTCATGTGAGTTTTATGGATGTGGGGCCTTTGGAAAGTAATTACACTTAGATTAGGCTTGAAACTGAGGTCTGCATGATGAGATTAACGACCATCTAAGAAAAGTGGGTATCTCTTTCTACCACTTGAGGAATCAGATGGAAGTCCATCTTTTGAAAACCAGAAAGAGGCCATCAACAAACACTAAATATCCCTTTACTGTAACCTGGGATCTTCTGCCTCACACCTGTGAGAAATAAATGTTTACTGTTCAAAAGGCCCAGTCAAGGGTATTTTGTAACAGTCACCAGAGCAGACTATGGCATATATTCATTGGAAAGATTTGATACAGACAAAAAGTACAAATTAATGGATAGAATTTAAAAGGTAACGCTCACCACAAAGAAATAAAACAGCTAACATAACCCGGTAGGTTCTTTAGGGTTTTTTATGCATATAGATATAGATATAGATATAGATATATTTAATATATAATATATTTAAAATATTTGCTACCCTGTAATTTCTACCCCATTTTTTTCAGCACTGGTTATAATATGTCAAAATTAAGTGGTGTTTAACCCAAAAACAAAAATATTGACTTGTTTCTAAACCAATCAATGTAATTTGTCCGATTAACAGATTCTAAAAGAAAATATATTATTACCTCGAATGAAGAAACATTGGTTAACAAAATCCAACATCTAATTATAATTAAAACTGGAAGCAAACCAGGAATCTAAGAAAGGGTTTATATGAAGCCACACCTATGGTATTATATCTGGTGGTTAAAGACTGAATGATTTCCCTATGAAATCGAAGATCAGGACAAAATGTCCACGCTAAACACTTCCGTTCAACACTTAGCAGAGCTTCTAATTGCTAAAAATGGCAAGAAAAATTAATAAATGGCATTCAGATTCAAAAATTAATAAATGGAAAATGCAAGACTGTCTTTATTCACAGGAAACATGATTGTTCCACATAATCTATAAAAGATAGTAAGAGGAACAACAGATTTGTAGGATTAAAATGAAAAAAATCATACTTATATAAAAACATTTCTATATATTACTAGTGAAAAACTGGAAATTTAAATGAAAACAACCACATTTGGAGTAGCTTGGCAGGGGGATAAATTTAACAAAAAATATACAAAACCTGCATATTGAAAACAAAAAGGGATCCAAAAAAAGAATAAAGAATCAAAATATAACGAGGTAGATATGGGTTGAAATACTAAATATTGTTAAGAAATCAATTCTCCTTCAAACAGCAGAATAATCATGAAAAGTATGGACTTCAGCCCTTAGCTCTTTATATATAGGGTTTTATAAATAACTCTCTTTCTTTTTCCATATGTGTGTGTGTGTGTGTATATATATACACTCTAATTCATATATATATATATGTTAATTAAGAGTTTAAAGTATGAAGCACCAAGAAAAAGATCCAAGACAAGTATCTGTGCCCTTTGGCCAAAAATTGTCTTATTCACAAAATTATGAAGATAAGTACAACAAACACACATGAAAAAGTAAACTACTAACATAACAATGTTTTTAACATGCCTTTAATGCATGTAAACAACTTGTTAAAACGCAGTAAGTTTTTTTTAATGGAAATAATATTGAATAGTCACTTCAGCCAATAACATGTGTGAATAAAACATAAGCAGAATATGCTGGAAGAACAGAGCAGTGGTTAAGCCAGGGTGGAGGCCACCAAAGCCAAGGATGTAGAGTGAGATTATGCCATTGGGTTTGTTGTGAGAAATGGAAAAATTGTAAACAGTTGAAATCAAGGGTGATGGAGCTGACATTAATTTCTGTTTTGTTAAGAACAGATTACACTATGTTGAGGTATTGGGGTGAAAGAAGAAAAGGAAGACCATGGAGGAAGTATAAAACCCAGTCAGGAGAGAACAGAATTTCAGGGAGAGACAACAGTGTACCACACCGGGGTGGTGAGTGACCTCATTGGGAGCATATTCTTCTGGTCCATCCAGGTGGAATGTACAGGAATTATAAAATAAGGACAAAAGCCAAAGAGAACTCCAAAATCTGGAGCCTGCAGAACTGAAGGTTGGTATTAGCATCAAAGCTGGATATAGGTGAGTTTTAGGAGAGATCTACTTGGTTTTGAGCAACTTAACTTGTCACCTAGAGACATTGAGCTGAAGGTATCAATAAGGCAGCTGGAGCCTGGAGTTTCAGAAGAAGACTACTGTGTTCACCAATAGCATAATGATGAACTTATGCACACACATTGAAGTATTTAGAGACAAAGACGAAGTGAGATCACCAAGATCGTAAAGAGTACAGATCAGGTGGTTTTGAGCTGGAGCCAATTTCTCATCAGGGTACATTTGGCAATGTCTGGTGACATTTTCAGTCATAAATGGGGGGCATGAGGTGACTGTAGCACTTAGTAGGCACAGGCCGGAGACACTGCTGAACATCCTACAATGCTCGGGACAGCCCCGTAGTGTCTTGGGTTTTCTTACATCTGCAATAGAGTCAGCAGTGGCACAGTGTAGAAAGGCTGATGCGAGGAGAGAAGACAGATCGCAGGTCCAAGACCCCAGGAACTGCCAATTTAAAGGCATAGGAATAAAAGGCGAAATTAGTGAAGAAGGAATGACCTATGTGAGCAAATGACAAGATGAGAATGTGGGCTCTGTACAGACAAGGGAGGAGGTCCAAGGAGCAATCGAATGTGTCCAGCCCTGCTGCCAGGCCAGTAAGAAGGAGCTGAGAATGACCATGGGATTCATCAGTGTAAAAGTCGTCGGTGGTATTGAGAAAGCAGTTTTGATAGAGTGGTGAGAGGTGAATGATGTATCTTAATGACTATCCACACATTTTCTATTCTGGTTACTGATAAACAGTGACTCGGGATGTGTTATGTACAGGTATAGATTCCCTATGATTAATATGATGTACATCTAAAATATACCAATCAAATCTTTAAAAATCAAATTGAATTAAAAGTCATACATGGTTATAACCATACCATAGTTAGTCCACGACTGTCGGACCTTATCAAGCCAATAAATAGTGATACCTTGGTTAACAATGACTCCAAGCTCTAACTCACTACCTGAATGGCATTCAAAATTTGGTTCAATAGTCAAACCAAAAGTCTGACTTCAAAAAACCTGTACAAGCCAAGAGTGAGTCAGAGGTCACAACTGGCCACCAACAACTGGCCACCAATGGCCTAAGCACTGCTCTTGCCTAGACAACATAGAATGCTCCTGTCAAAGTTACAACCTTCACCACTGGGGCAGGGGATGTGCTTTATTTGCATAAATTATCATAGCCACAGCTCCAAAGAAAGTGCTATTACCAGTAAAGCCACAAGGAAAACTAAGGATCACTATAGTTAAAGAAAAAATGGTTACAAAATTGGTTAACATCCTGTAAAAATGGATTTAAAATTATAATTCTTGGGCCTCAGAACCAATTATTTGGTTTTCCATTATTTCTTATGAGAAAAAAAAATACATGCAGTTCTTGAATTTTTGATGTTTGAAAACAAATTTGGATTCAACAACAAACGAGGTGTCCCGTAATTCTAAATGAGATAGCTTTCCTCGGCTTTATTCATCCCACTTCCCAATCTACAACTTGTTAAATCAAGCAGAATATAATGAATACCTTCTCAGAGACATACATGTCTTTACTTTGCGGAAGAATATTTATCAAATAATTATTTGATATCAAATTTTCTTATCCTCAACTTTCAACAAAGACCATCTCAAATAAAATTATTCTGTATTAGGAAGAGAACACTGTTAATTTTAACTAGCAGAAGTGCTCGCTTTATTTCCTTACTTTTAGTGAAGTAAATAAATACTTTTAGGTTTAATGGCAGCACATTCTTCATCTCTATTCACACACAGAACTTCTAAGATGATTCTAGAAACTGTTGCCGTAAAGCTATTCTGATAAGCTATATCCTCGTCACAGATAACAATTCGCCTGCTGGCCAGAAATGATCAACCTGTATTTTATCACCTCAAATTGTTTGTTCGGAGTTTTCTATTGCTATTCCTCTCGGCAAGATTTCACATTTGAGAATACCCTGAGAAAGCTGGCAATCAGTTTAACTTCATTAATCACAGCTACGCAGACTTATAAATGATTGACACTGGTAGCAATTTTATCACAAATGCTTCATTTCTAATTATTCTGAAGGGAGAGGCAGGAGCCACGGATTTTCTGAGAAGATAAGTGAAGTATCTTACATCCTTATGTAGAAGTCACCAATGGTCATTGGCCTATATCTAGATATAAATTTCATCATTAGTGGACTCAGTAGAAGCCAGCACTGAGGTTTTGTAGATTAGTAACACAATATTAATATCTACCATTTGCTTTTGAATTATAAAAGACAGTGTGCTGGGAAAATAGAGAACTCTTCTCTCTTGGATCACATAACTGAAGTATACGACCATTACCACTGGATGGCAACCAAAGCTGCAGAAACAGCAGGAAGGTTGAAAAGAGCAGACACTCGAATTTCAAAAGGAATTAGAAAGGCTCTTACTTTTTGAAAAAAAAATATACATCCTGTATGTAAAATATATATGTATATATGGATAATTATAATGTAGCTGATGAATGGAATGACAATTTTTTTACTTAATATAAATAAATTATATTTTAAGAAAAATTTTCTAAAGTAGGGCCAGCCTAGTCTTTTTCATCAGGACTGGCTCAAAGTGTAATAAATTTTTTAAAGTTCAGCTTCCGAGGTATCGCTTTGATGCAACCTTCATTAAGAAAGGAGCTGTGAGAAACTGTGGGAGGGCATTGTTTACAGGAGGTTACCAACTCAGACCTTGTCAAGGTTAAAAATCACTGCCTTTGGAAAGAGGCAGAATATTTTAACCCTCAGACTTTAAGCTCAATAATTCTATGAACTGGAGTGGATTCCTTTACCTACCTGTGACCCAGGTTCCTGATACATAAGATGATGAGACAACCTAGTTCACTGGGTTAATAAAAAGGAAAAACAGAAGTAATTCAGGCAAAAGTGTCAATTGTTTTGTCTGATGTATAAAAGACAAAAAGCTATTCTATGATACAGATTAATTATGTTTATAATTGATTAACTGCAGGCAAAATCTATATGTTACCTTTTATTTAACTCTGTAATATTTTCCTAAAGAATATCTTATAAATAAAAATGTAGAGTTTTTGAATACATGTTAAATTGAACAATTGTCTGTGCACATATATATTGTCACTGTATAGCAAAGATGTTCTTGAATTAATTTTTAGGTGCTTTTCCTTTAAACTTGAAATCAGGGTTGATAAGCAAATGCAACTTCAAAATTACATTAAACATCTTTTTTGATAAGCATTCATTCTTATGCAAGTCAGTGGAAGATCAGGCTAAAAATCAAATAAGATCAGGTCAACAATGACTATGAAAATAAAACCTTCAATAAGCTTATGACCAAGCACCCAAGCCTAAATGCCTCAGAAAATCAGAGAGACACAGAGAGAGATAAACAGAGAGAAAGAGAGAGAGGAGAGAGACAATGAACCTATCTCAAGTATTAGAAATGGGCTTCTTATTTGAAAAACTTTTGTTCCTATTCTTTTCCCATTTTGAAAATGCTTGCTCTTAAATGAAGAACTGGTATAATATTGCAGGGGGGACTAAATATGGACTTAGAATACGAAAGAATATGTATCTTTTAGCTCAAGAAAAATGAAGGCTTTTTATTTCCTAACACACCGTATTTGTGCCATAGCCTTTGAAAAATATAATATTGAATTCGGTACAGCATAAAACTGAAAAAAAAAGTTAAATAATAGAATTATGCACAATTGAACAAGTAAAAATCGTACTAGAAGAGAAACTGCTTGCTTTTTGTTGTTATTTAACCCATAATTGAACTTTATTAGAAATGTTCCAAAATAACCGTAACAATTTTGACATGTTAACAAATCTCCAAAACATGGATTTAGTTTAAAGCCCCAAACTATGTATCAGGGAAATAATGATGAATAATATAGTTTCTGAAACAATAAGGTAATAGCCCCATATTTAAAAAAATAAGGTGGGGGTAAGAATAATGTAAAAGATGAAAAAGAAAAGGAAAGAAGAAAGACAGGGAAAAAATAAATTTTAAAAATATAATGAAAAGTTCCAAACAAGTTACACAACTAATAGAAAAGAAATCTGGAAAGATTCTCTGAAGCACACAATTGTAAGATAGGCACTGATGATGAAAGAGGTTAAGGTAGAAGAAAAAAAGATAAAGACCATGCTTTTACAAAGAGATCAAGCTCAAATTCATACAGCATGAAATCAATTGGTTTGTATGGAAAAGCATAACTAGTTATGCACTGATTATATATAAAGTTCAGGCAGTAAGTGAGGTTGGAGGCTCAGGGAGAGACACCCTAGATCTTTCAGACCCTTAAATATCATCTAGAAGACAATGGGAAGTATCAAAAATTTAATGAGAAGAGTTCAATGATCATTCTATATTTTTGGAAAACCACAGTGTATGGTGTGCCGGGCTAGTGAAATAAATTAATGGTCAGAAGCCCAAAGATGAGAAAGGTTGCATTCTAATGCAGGAAGAACGGAGCGCGAGGAAGAAGAGGTGGCCTGGGTCTTACTTAAATGCAGAAGATGGAAACCAACTTCAGAATCTCTGGTCTGACTGTTCAGTTGAACTTTTGCATTGTGTATTCCCTCACATCACCTACTCAGTTCAGTCTACAGGACAGCCCTGAAGATTTTTCTCAGTTTTCTTTACAGGATACTACAAAACAAGAGCACCAATTTGGCTACCTTGTATTTTCATAGCAATGCATAATTTATTTATTTTTAAGAATTCTGAAAATCTTCTATGAAAAGTATGAGTGTAAGGGATTGTGGACTCTGATACAAAGAGATGAATACTTGAGATCCTTTAAGCTATTTTCAGAATGTGAGGAGTGCTTGGATAATCTGTATGAGGGTGAACTTCCTGAAATACTTGGAAACTGAGCTTCCACTGACTGTCTTAGGGGTTCGGAAAGGGCATTCAATGGGTGTGGAGTCAAGCGTATCCTCTGGGCATCCAACAGTATACACTGCAATCTTATTTGAAGAAGCTGCCAGACCATACTCTGAAATTATCTTAAAGAAAACAATGTTTTTAGGAAGTGATTTTATACAAGGGGAGCAGTGTAAATCCAGAGATGGCATGAAAGCAAATAGACTCAGCAGTTTCCTTTAGTTACTCAAAATCCATCTCAAATCAAGATAATTTTTTTAATCTCATAGACAAGAAATTTTGTATAAAACCTGGAAATTTAAGAAATACATGAACAATTTTACAAGGACTTCATAGAGTAAAATTGTCCCTATGTATCTAAGTAATGAGTTCTGGAATTAGACAGTGGTATCTGATAATCTGTCATTTAAATGGCATGGAGTCATGTATTCATGCAACTTCACAGCCATTCATCTGTACCCATACATGAAGGTGACAGTAAACAGTGCATTGTTTAGATCACAACACTCCCAAAACACAATAGCACAACTAAGATAGAAGGCAATATAATTTTCCTACAAAGAGCGCTAGTTCAAAAAAAAAGAGAAAAACCAATAAATGACACAAGGGAAAATAACAATTTTGTGTTGCAGCCAATAACCTACTGAATGTTAAATCAGAATAGAAAACATACTTCTCCAATGAAGATGAAAATGAATAGAAATGTCTTAATTCAATAATGTCCAATAAGAAGGAAATATTCCAAAAATAAGAAAGGAAAGGATTTGATTGTTTAGATGATAGGAAATTTTATGTCATCCTCAAGGTCAAAGGTTAGCAGCAAAATTTTTAAAAGCAATTTTGTTGGGCAGTTACACATTACAATAGAAAAGTAGGCATATGTTGATAGGGCTTCTGAACATTGAGGAGAGAGGTTTAATTATTTTCTGATGGTTGCAGGATGTTTGGCACTGGGTTGCTGTTTGAATAGTAAACTCGACCTCATCACTGTCTTATTACTTACGTGAACCATTCCACCATTATTTGAAAAATATTCACCCTTATATTGAAAGTATCTGTTATGTCTTGGAGTGAAAAAAAACACTAGTTATTTCCATATCCATTCATTGAGTAGCTCGTCACTGACGCATAATTTATTAGCGACCAGCACAACAGTGCAATAATGGAACCAACAGGAGCTAGGGTGGCAGATTTCCAGTTTTCGCTCTACTGCTAAATTTTGAGCTAGTGACTTGCATCTCCAAGCTTACTTTCTTTTTTCTGAAAATAGAGACCATAATAATACCCCTTCGACGGGGTTGTTCTAAGGTGATAATTCAAAGTAGTTTAGGTATGGCTAGGCTTTGAGTAAGCAGTAACGTTCTCTAATAGACATAACCCTAATATTGATGTAGACTGTTTCCTTAGACCTAACAAGGTTGAATAAACAAACGAAGCCACATTAGCATAATTTCCAGCTGATTGCACCTGCTTCATCTTGTATCTAGACCATACCCCCTCCAAGTAGGATTCTAGCCACCCATGGTGCCAGTATAACTTTGACACACATGTGTGCATCTCACTTAGGTGAGGCCTGAGACTTTTAATCATGAAATAATCTGGAAAAAGAGACAGATAGCTGAGCTAGTGACTGAAGTATGTCTTTGGGGAATGTTATCACAGAGGCATATACCAAGTGTAAGGGATCCCAGGGAAGGAAACGGTCGGTTAATCAAGTCTTACACAAATGTGATATTCAGTCTTGGCTTGTTTGTTTGTTGTTGTTGTTTTTTTTTGTACCAGAGATGGAACTCATGACCTCCAGCTTGCCAGGCAGGTGTTTAAGCCACTGAGCTAAATTCCCAGCTCAGTTCTGGTTTTTAAAGAATTCAGAACAGAATGCCTCCTTAAGACTGAAATGCTTGATTCAGACCACAGTAATATGAAAGGACATTCGGTATGTCTGGACCAGAGGTGTGTGGGAGAAAGCAGAAAGAGGTAGGTATGGAGGCACAGGAGAAGTTCACAGTATGAAAGGATTTATAAGCACTGGATTGCACTGTTTGTTTTTAAAATAGCAATTGCCTGCGTAGGGAAATAATTTGCAAGGAAGGTGACTGGTGGAATTCTATTTCTAAAATCCAGAGAAACTGAGAAAAGAGGACCTACAGGCAACAGGAGTGGCAGAAAGGAGACACCAGCCCAAGAAGAAATGAAGGACATAATTGTGAGTTAAACTCCTAGTCCGTGCTCTGTGCCTCTGTATACATGTTCAGCTCCATGTACTTGCGGAAAGCTATGTATTTTGGCAATTTGCAATCCAGACAGACAGAAATTATAACCCAGATGAGAGAAAAGAAATGTTAGTTATAATCCAAATGATAGAGAAGTACTGAGTCTGAGAAAAAAGAATCCTTAATTTAGTCCCATATTTGGCTACCAGATATTAATGCATAATTTTCTCTGTAATTTATATAGATTTCAAACTTTGTTTCACTGGAGCTACCACACCTATGCTTACAAATTAGTATAGTAATAAAATCTGAAGCTCTTTTAGAGTCATTTTCATCGGTTACTTCCAGGTTATAGAGCATACCAGAATAAGTATGCTTAGAACTTTTATTATAGTCATGCACATGGAAAACATTATAGCAAGTATCTCTTTTTGCATATGATTTAAAATTATGTTTTAAATACTTATAGCAGGTTCTTCATGTCACATTTTAGGATAGAGAATGAGAAGATCATTAGCTCGGGAACACTGTGCACCATAGGGTTGCGGTATCTGTAACCCTGAATGCTGAGATCAGGTGAGCACAGGGGAAAGGTTGGGAGTAAGACCATGAGAGCAGACCTTTCCTGAAGCCTATCCTAAGGAATTACTTTTAGAATACCATTTGGAAGCACCTCAAATACGTCAGCAATTTCAAAAGCCATATATTGTTCTACAGACCAAAATACACATGATAATGTGGGTGTTTTGCAGTTTTTTGCTATTAGGTCAGTGGAGATACAGCTTGGCTTATGAAGCTTTTTGACTTCTACATCGTCTCTCTGTCTCCTATGGCTCCTTTATTCTCATCTTTTTACCAAGCCCTCAACCCTTGCCCTGTACTCATATGGCTCTGCTCTTAATGAGAACTCTTTTTTCCCTATTGCTGGTATTTCCCATTACAGCTGCTTACTTCACGTGGAATGTTCTCTCTTCCCTACCCCTTTTCTTTTAGCTAGTTCCTACTTACCCTGCAGGTCTCTGTGAAAGTCATTCTGTTAAATCACATTCCCTAGAAGTATATGGCTGTTAGAGAGATTTACTGGGGGAAATATTCTCAGTTTCTCAGGTGACAGCTAAAGTCCCAAAGTGACAGAAGCAAGATAGCAAAAAGTAAAAGCTGTGCAGAGAAAGGGGGACTTGGCTGGAACCCAGAGTTCTCTGATTTCACCAAATGCCCTTAAACATGAAGTGCAATGTGGATCTGATCCTACAGGCATGGGGACTGCTGTTGTGAACCCCAGTTATGGCTTGACAACTCGGTACAAGGAGGAGTCTGAGAGGCAGATGGCCATCCTGGGAAGAAGGTGCAGGTTAGGAGCAGTTGTCAAACCACACTTCCAGGGAGACAGATTTGCCACTACAGATCCATGGGGAAGCAGGAAAGGAGGAACTAACTGTGTCCTCATACTTCCTCGCTGATTGTAACTTTCAGAAACTTCTTCAATATATGTCCTCTCCAATATACTGCCCTCCATTTGTCACATGTGCTCAGATCCTCGTGGCCAAGGGTCAGGGCTGTGCACCATTCATGCCTTATTCTAGCGCCTCTGCCACAAGAGACACCCAGTAAAGGCTGGTTAATAATCAAACCAAAGAAAACTAATACCCCACGGCAAGTTCTTCAATAGAACATTCATTCGGAAGTAATTTACATTCTGCAAAATGTCACAGAATTTGTGCTTGTTTGTATGCAGTTAAAAGTCATCTGCTTTGCAGAGTTGGAGAGGAGAAAGACTCTTGACACATGGGGGCTCTTAATAACAACTTCCTGGGCAGGTGTGGTTTGTTCTCTCTTCTGTTTTATCCATAAGTTGCTCTTCAGTGTCTTTGGCATTAAAACTAAACAATTGTGTAGTTGGTGAAATTTTTATGGAGCTTGATACTTTGTCATCTAGGCTGTAAGGAAATTTCTAGAGAGGAAAGCAATGCATTAGCAAGTAAAATGAACAGGAGACTGCTAATTAGGAATCCCAAAACAACAATGTGTTCTGCCAGGAATAGTGCTAAAAGTTTTTAAAGATAAGTAAATAATAATAAAAAGTAAGGCTTGTAGGTGAATAGTCCCCAAAAGATACCTATGAGAAAGCATGATAAACTGAGTCTGTATAAGTACTGATGGTAAAATCTGTATCTTGCTTTCTATGTTGAGTTGGAGAGAGTCCTAAAAGAAAAGCTGACTTGCAAGTCTGCCTGAATAGATTTCTAATTAGCTGCCCACTGTTGAAGCTTTTCAGTTGTACAAATAGCTGTATTTGCTAGTCTGGACTAGACAAGAAACTTTTGGCCACAGAATATTTTCAAACTGTAGGACCAAATAATACTGAAAACATTTGTGTTCAAACAGAAATCTTTATCGGAAATATTTCCATTGAAAATTAAACACTTGACCTTCCTAAGAGACCATCTTTATTGCAATCCTAACTTATTTGTTTTAAATGAAATACTATTATTAATAAACCAGGGAATTTTCTTTCAGGGCAGTTTTACTTTTCACCACCTGCTATAGTACATATAAGCAGGATTGATCTTCACTTACATTTGTTTTTAGTTACTCAGCCATCTATTATGATCAGCATTTAAAAATTCCATAATATTATTATATAAAATCCTATCTACTGTTTTAAGTATGTGTACAAAAATGGTGATTTTTAAAATACTTTACCTCTTGAGTGCTATTACAGATTCAAATGTGGCTTAAATAATTAATTTCCATTGGTAATGCTAAAAAACTAAGGAGGACATGATCAATGGTTTTCTACTAGAAATATGCAATACTTAAAATTCTGTCTGTGATAAAGATTTCATCCATTTGAAATGCAAAATTCATTATGTAGAAGCTACTCTGTATATCAAAATGAATCCTTTTAGAGATCAAAACAGCTCTGAAATCTTCATCTAAACAAGAATCACATATCATTTCTAAAGTAAGATCTATCATATCACAAAATCTGAACTTCCTATAATTAAAATGTACTCCCTATTATTTAAAAAGTCTACAATTTTAGGGGAAAAGCATAATTACTCAAAAAAGGAATCATGGTGCCTTGCAGGAATGTTCCTCAGACCTACTCAGCCATCAGACCCTTTCTGGAGGGCTTGTAAAACATAAGAGTCCCAAAGGTGTCTGATTGCATAGCAGTTTGGGTTGGGGTGAGGGTACGGAGAAACACACAATAGGAACCACTACAATTTAAATTTCAGGAATAAAAAGAAATGTATTCAAAGAGCGTATGTTCTTGTAAGTTTTTCCTTTGTCTCTTTCAGGGAGTATCATGTTGCATTTGTCCTGGAGGTGCTTATCTAAATGAGTGGTATTTCCTTGAAACATCTTTCTTTTCACTAATGAATTCAATGACATAAAAATATCTACCTTGCATTAATTTCTTAGATAACAAAAAATTAAAGGAAAAGTGCTTAGATGGAAATAAAAAAGACAAATGTATAATCAACTATGTTCTGGATAACTGCATTCTTGAACACATGGTTTTGTATAAAGAAACTCATAGGAAGTAATGAGTTCTCTCTGATTTCTAAAGGTCATAACATACCTATCCAATATCTGGGATTAACTCCTTTCTTTAACTATGTTACTCTTATTTTTCAGACTCTAGTGGTAATGAATTTCTAAGATTATGATATATTTTGCTCTGAAATATAATAAATCATAAACCGATAGACCTATGTGCTCCAATCTATAACTCTAGGAACTATAATAAAATACAGTAAACAGACAAGAAAACCTGTCACCGCCAATGACAAACTCTTCTCCTTACCCTTGGCCATTCCTTTATCTAGGATGTGAGGTGTGAGATTAGTTTTGGTTCTAATCACAGCGGTCTGCTGAGCAGTGATCATTCAGTCCTAGTGAATCTCCTTCTTTTAATTACAAAACCAAATCACTAATCTGGCTCTCAGTACAGCAACCACATTTTTTGTGTTGTGCCATTTGTTTATGACATAATTATGAGCCCAACACTGAGAAGATACTTAACTGAATACTATTAGGTTTACTTTGACAATTTCACTTTGATTGTATTTGAAATGCATGGATAGTGTGGTATATCGTTCCTAAGCAAAACATTCTTTTCTATGTTTCATAAAAATAAATTGTAATTTTCTATAACATGATATTAATTATTTTATTAGGGACCTAGGGAGACGGGGAGATAAAAGGAAGGCAGGGAGGTAGTGAAAAGCATCATGATGCAACAAGTGTGTGTACCAACTCCCCAGGATGAATATATTTATTATGTAATGATAAACATATACTAACAAAAAGGCAAAAATTAATCTTACAAATAACTGAAAGCATGTGGGAAAAAAATAAAGCACAAAGAAATATGATGCATCTATTATTCTTCCTACGCATATAGTCTAGGTCCCCTAGCTCTCTCTCTATCACTACCTATAAGGCCAATTTGCTCTTTTTAAAAATCAAAAACATATTCCACTTAAAAAGTGTAATGTAACCATTTTGTGTTATTTCTGTCATACGCTAATATAAACTAGGTGTAATTTACACATTTTGCTGTGTTATTACATTCGAGGATGAATTCTTCTGGGTTCAGTAGGTTATTGGAAGACTAAGAGCCTTTGAAACACTGAGATACACTGTTTCCTTGTCCACAGGAATAATGTTATTTCCTATTGGGTCACTGACATACGTTTTTCTTCATACCTTGGATAATACCGTGAATTATCAAATATGACAATCTTTGCTATTATAATAAGTGACAAATACTGGGTTTTTTATTCAAATTACATTTACTTTATTTGTGTTATAAATTCTGTAATTTGATTATGTAGGAGCAAAGAGACATCTCCCCTCTGCCCTTTGAATTTTCATTGGAATAAGTTGACAAAGACAGTTTTAATTGGAGAACAGGACACACGAATTTGCTCTGCGCGCAGAGGCAACTCCATAGTTAACTAACCACTAGCCCAGTGTGAGTCGGGAACTTCTTTAGCCCTTAACCTATAAAGCAGAACACCTTAGGATTTAGTTCATTTTTAAAGGCACAGTAAATAATTTTTAGGGAAATTCAATGGGCTTGGAGAAATCACAATGGCCTGAACAAAGTTTATTTGGCCTGTAGAACAAACAGTTTTTAAATGATTCTCTTTGGAGAATGCAAACTAAATAGGAGACAATGGGGTGTGACAAAGGTCTGTCCAGGTGTATGGACAGATTTCAGTCTTTTTCTTTTTCCTGCAGAATGAGCCTACTCCTCTCTGGTTAACTCCTCCCTGCAGAGGTATTTTTTTAACCTCTGTAAGTAAAGGTTGCTATTGTAAGAATGTTTGGCTTCTCCAAACTCCTGCTGTAATCTCACTGCTGCTGAGACACTGTTAAGAGGCAGGGCCTTTAAGAGGTAACTAACCTTAGGGATCTGTCCTCTTGATTAGGGTTGCTGCCATAATAAAAGGGCAAGCGTGGTCCCCTTCTCTCTCTTTGCCCCTCCCTCCATCTTGCTTTACATATCTCACCTATTTGGCTGGGACTTGTATCTTCTGAAATAAATGGATTGAAGTAAACAGTCGCTGAGATCTCTGAGCAACTTTTGCAAATGACTGAACTCAAGAAGTAGATTGTACAAACTGCCAGTTTTTTGTCAAATTGCATCAGAGCTGTGCCTACTATTTAAGACTGGCATTTGCAGTGGGTGGCAGTCTTGAGGGACCCAGTTCTTAACCCGAGGGTGCTTCAACAAAATTGACTCAAGTTGAAGGGTATGACTTCGGTGTCTGAAGAGAGTATCTTAGTTGGAAACCCTTACACTTTTGGTCACAAATGTGTTTTGTGTTGTGAATATGAAGAAAAGAAAACTGGGGGGGGGGGATTGTTTGTTTGGGATTATTTTTGTTTCCTAGCATACAGCTGCAAACTTCCCATGAGTTCTCAAAGTACTTAGAACAAAATACAGACTTGTTCTCAGATTGTGTCCTGACAGTTTCCCCATGTATAATCTCATTCTAGACTATCTTCTCACATTGTCCGTATCATCCAGCTCCTCACACGCTGATTTTCCTTCTATTCTTGTGACACATGAAGCATGGTATTTGCTCTCCTTGAAAAAATTAGCATGATGCAACAAGTATATGTACCAACTCCCCAGGATGAATATATTTATTATATAAATAATCAATATAAATAAATATATATATTTATTATATATTGTTCCACATGTTTGGTTTAGATGTGACTTCAGAGACGTTTTCCTTGCATGCTTAACTTAACACGGCCTCATTCACACCTGGCTCTAGAATCTCAGCCCCAGGAGAGAACATCTGCTATTTCATTTGTTATCTAGAACACAATTTGAGACTGTTACCTTTATTTGGCAACCAAGCAAAACTACAGGACTCAGTAGTTCAAGTAGACACTAATTTGTGTGGTGCTGTGAAGATTTATTTTTAGATTTTATTAATATTTAAATTAATAAGTCTGGAGTAACACATACTGCCCTCCACTGTGTGGGTGGTCTTCATCCAATCGAGCTGAAGAAAAAAAGCGATTTTTGTTTTAGTTTTATATGTATTGCCACTGAGTTTAGAAACCTTGAGAGATGGCTAAAGAGTCTAAGAAGGAATCCATCAGAAGCAAGCTTTGATCCAAACTACAAAATAAATGATTTCAGCTATAAAAAAAAGACTAAAATCCTAAGAAAATGAAATTCTATCTCCAAACTGTCTTTGTAGCTTTAAAACTGCATCTTGAACTCTCAGTGAAATCTCAAACTTACAAACCTTCCTGGAGGATTTTGGACTAGATACCTATGATCTTTATATTGTGATATGTTTACTTGAATAAGAGACACCTAGCAGATCAGTAAAGGTCAGGGTGTGTCTGAGGATGACAGACATGGAGGCCAGCAAAGTGAGGGAGGAAGACCCACCCCGGATATAGGTGGCACCAACTGATAGTCTTATAACCTGGACAGAATAAGAATGGGAAAAAAACGTGCCATTTTTGAAGATCCCCGTCTTTTCCATTGCCTTTGGACAATTAGTCTCCAGTATCTGCCACCTTCCAAAAGAGATCTTTCAGCCTTCCAATGCAGTCTCTTTGGCCTTCTGATAAAATTCACATTAGCAACTCTACAATGAGCTTCTGGCTCTTCAACTTTGCTACTGAATCCTCTGACCCTCCAGTGCACATAGGGTCATTTTGTACTCTTTCACCTCTCACTTCACAGACAGCCACTGTGATTCTTCCACTTTTGATCCTGAAAAGTATATAATAAATCCCTTTATATAATTATACATACATATGATATAGATTTTGTTCATTTAGATAACTCCTGTGTGTGTTTGTGTAGAGATAGATGTAAATATAGATATGCATATTTGCATCTTAAGTGTCCCCTTAGGTCTCTAAAGTAACATTTTCATCCCTAAAACAATGCTGTTAGGGATGAGTAGAACTTTGAAGAGGTAGGAACTAGTGGGAGATCTTCATCAGGGGAACACTTTTTTTTTTTTTACCATTTAAAAAAAAATTTTTATTTTAAAGAGAACAAAATAAAGAGGACAGAACAAAGCAGATCAGAATAGAACAATACAAGCAACACAGCACTTCACACCAAGACAAGCGGGCATCAACAGTAGCTACCATAATGTCTCTTTCTTTGAAATAGTCGAGCAGAGCTTCACGCACAATATCAAACATAATGACATAGTATAAAAACATTCAAGAGAGTGAAAGTATTACAGGGCATTCTGAACCAAATATAAGAAAATGACCAATAGCTACTATAATATCTCATTTTCCATAAAAATTTTATTTATACTATCACATATATTAAAATCCAATTAGACACAACATGATAAAACCAATGGTAATAGAAGAACAAAAGCATTATAGGACTTCAAAGCAAGACGATATTAAATCAGCAATCACTGCCATAATGTTTTATTTTCTTCCAAATAGTTGTTCATACCATTACACATAATAAAATCAAACAAAACAGAATAAAACCATTCCAACTGATGAATGAAAACATTATAAGGCCTCAAAGTCATGTAATGGGGAATCATGATTACTCTAAAATCTTATGTACACTTACCATTTCTTACACTAAGGAGACTATACAGTATTCATATATGTGAGTTTGATTTATTTTGCTTATAAGTGTGGTCTCAAGTTGCATCCATTTATTTATAAATATTTCAATGTGATCATTGTTTATAGGTGAGTACCACTCAATTGTATAAAAATACCACAACTTTTTTATCCATTCCTCAGTTGTGGGCACTTAGGTTGTTTCCAAGATCTGGCTATTACAAATTGTGCTGCTATAAACATGGGTGCACATATATCACTGTGGTATGATGTTTTCAGTTCTTTTGGGAATATTCCTGGAAGTGAAATAGCTGGATCAAATGGACTTCCAGTCACAGCTTTTAGAGGAATCTCCAGACAGACCTCCATTGTGGTTGCCCCAGTCTACACTCCCACCAACAGTGCAGAAGTGTCAGGGGAACACTCTTGAGGAGGACAATGTGAGTTCGGTCCTCTGCCTTTTCCTCTCTTTTTCACTTCCCGATAGGACATGAGCCATTTTACTCCACCACAGCTCCCATCATAATGTGCTGCCTCAGGACAGGCCCAATGCGATGGGCCCAATTAATGGCGAACAGAAATGACCAAAACTGTGAGCCAAGGCAAAGCCGTTCTGTTTATATGCTGATGCTGATTTATCTTAGGCATTTGTCACACTGACAGAAAGCTTATTGTGCCTATTAAGGTTTATTACCAGGACAGAATTAATGTATAAATGATACACAAGTGTTTGCAAAGTAGTTCTACAATGGCTGCCTGCAGAGTCATGTAGAAGAGTGAGAAAGGACCATCTGCACACTGGGGACCCAGAGAATCCAGTCAAAAGTCAAAGCCCTGGAACTCACTGCAGTCGTCTACACATCCACTGTGGGAAGTTGAGGGGATTCATATGGGGAAGCTGAAGGGCCTTCATGGGAAGGCTGCAAGTCTGCCCAGGAAACCTGGAAACAGACATGCAAAGGCGATAGCGAAGACAAGAGTACCCACAGAGAGGCAGAAGGGAGACTTCCTTTTTACCTTTTTTATTCCATCTAGCCAACAAGCCTATTGGTTGGTGCTACCCACACTCAGGGTGGGTCTTCCCTCTCCACTAAGCCAATCATCAAGGCACACCCAAAACTGTGCTAACCAATCTGCTAGGCATTGTTTATTTAAGTTTGACATCACAATTACCTGCCCCACTAATACTACATAGGACTTTATACTATATATATATATATATGAATATTTAACTGTTTGAATTAGGCAAGCCAAAATATGAAGGTCAATATACTATAAATATTGAATTTATTCATATTCAAGTAATTTCAAATCAAAAATTTAAAACTCTTTTTAAAACTATCTAACGAAGTTTAAGTGTTTTAAAGAATGCATCAGAAAAATGGAATTTTGGTATTTTGCCAAAAAATATGCTGATAATTGATGAACTGTTCTATATATATTAAATAAGACTGAAATGAAGTCTATTTGAACTATAATATATAAATAAGTGACTTACTCCTTTCTAGCTTTTTTCTAGAATTTTTACTTTAAAACATAATTAACAGTTCATCGATGAATTTGTACTATTTGTGGAAATACAGAAACTAGACAGACAAAAATATTTACAACTATTTTACTGAAAGACACTAGTTTTTAAAATGTAAGCCCAGTAAGAAAATGAAAGCTATACAAGAAGCTTCCTGGTTGCAATAAGAACTGACATCCTGCGGTCCTTTATGGTTGTTGCTGTTTGCCAATAACACAGTCATAACACCACACATCTATGGAACCGTGATAAAATCTGTAACTCCAGAGATAACAACTGCTCTCCTAAACACATGGGAAAAGGGGTTCAAGTTTCCACTTCAGTGAACTTTTATCTTGGAGCTTTTTATCTTCCTCTAGTCAGAACCTCTGATGGAAGCATTTACCAAGACAAAGAGTCTACTGTGCCTTGTCAGCATGGCCTGGCCTGAACAGTGTACACATGGTGATGTCTGGCATTCAACATCATACTGTTCAAAGTATGATGTTTTCGATACATATTTCCTTTGAGAATTCAGTGGACTAAGGAAATGATTGTAAATGGTGATAGAAGCCCTAGAATGATCATGTGACCCATATAACCCAAACCAAACAATGACCCAAAACAAACTGTTATATAATATACTGAAATTTAACATGGTTTCAGAGATTTATTTCCAGTCAATTGATAGCTCAGCATAATCAACTCTAAGCCCAGGAAGTGACCAAACTACTGCTCAGGAATAGATTTTACTTTTATCTTTGGAATGTTTTCTTTGTATCTTAACTTTTAGTTCTTCCTTGATACACTGCATAAATACAAGACATAACGTTCCTCACCACAGTAATATTTGGTGAACTTCATACTAACATATACTTTCTCTACTTCTAGTTTCCATGAAATAAACTTTGTATTATCAGTAAGGGATTATTTCCTGTTTTTATCTCCAAATCCTAATATTTATTTATGTTATCTCATGAACTAAATTTCACTTACATCATTGTTTTAGAAATGGGACTCCTCTGATCCAAGATTCAATCCATCCGATCAAGAGAGCAGATCAATACAATGAAATTTTAGTTCTTAGTGAAGTTGGGGAGCATATCTTGTTTAATCACAATACAACTTAATAGTTGCTAAATGTTTGCTGTGCGATAGTAAATTGTGCACATGAACAATTCATTTAATTTTCAAATACTAGGTAGGTATTTCTTCCAGCTATATTGTAAAGATAAAGAGATACACTTAAAGATTAGACACATAATACTGTGTGGCATCTTTCATTTGACTTAGGCAAAGTACAAACAAACAGAATAATAAATGAAGAATAGGAAACAGAGGATGATGTCCTATAAATGGGAAGGAGTCCAGTGGACTAAGGTTAAGGGGTGGGGGAAGGCAATAGGGAAATAAAGAGAACAAAGATAAATCATGTACAGGATCCTAATAACCTCAGTGAATGTAAACAACATATGCCATAAACATGAACTAACTTTAACACTATCAGCAAGGATGAAAAATATGAAAAGGGAATTAGAGGAGGTGGAAGGAGAGAAGGGGATTAAAAAAAGAAATAAACTGCATAATGTACATGTACCTACTTCCGAGGATGATTATAAAATGCTTGTACAAACATTTACTAATAAAAAAGTTGAAAATAAAATATCAATAAATATACCTGAATTAACATCATTAGTAAGTGACTAGCTCTTAATTGAGAAGCTTGGTAGCTTGGCTCTTGAATCTGTTCCTAACCACTGAACATTACCAGCTTTCATAATGAGAGGGTGCACTATCACGAATGAAAGGCATCTTAATAAGAAATCTTCAGGACCTCCACATGCAGCTAATGAAAGAGACAGTGAGAAGGAGGAAAGGCAATCTGAAATACTAGAGAATATTAAAATAATGCAGTTTAGAAACCACCAAACTTAAAAACATTTCATTCAAGAACATATTTGCTTCCATTATTCTTCTTGCTTTCAAGACTGTTGATTCAAATTCCATTTCCATTCAACTTTAAAGATGGTAAACTATTTACCCTTACATTTGTTCAGAAATGTGCCTCCTCTAAGTCCTATTCTACACAGGGGATGAGCTCCGGCTTACCTTCTCCATCACAGTAATGTCATTGTCTAGAACAATGTATGTGACAGCATACACACTTAACAAAGTTAAGGTATCACTATATTTTTTAACTTACTTTATGTTTCATTATACAGTCTTTAGTGATATAACAAATACATACAAAAAAGGGTCAAACACCACTCTCTCATAATACAGCTTCAATGATTATCTACTCATAAAATTTTGCTTCCTATACAATATGAATCCTTTTCCCTAGTCACTGAATTACTTAAAAGCATCCCAGACAACATCTCATCTTATCCATAAATATTTCAGAGAAGATTACTTCAAATGAAAGAATGAATGAATGAATGAATGGAGATCAATATCTCATTTATCTTTTTCATTAAATAGTTTCAAATCCTCTCAATCAAATGGGGTATCTTATTTGAAAACCTGTGGGATTTTTATACTTTGATTATTTTGAAGTATACTTTTCCATGTGCATATCATGAGTATGTTTTCTATCCATTTTTGGATTCCAAGTATCTCAAAATTTGGGACCATATCTTACATAACTTTGGACTCCATTCAAGGTTTATCAGAGTACACTGAACATGGAATGTACTTTTCTGTCTTCTCCCCACTGCTTCTGGAGGCACATAAAGGATACTAAAACAGTATTTGGTCTGCTTCCATTTTAGCTGAGAGCAATACAGTAAATAGCACAAACTTCCTCGGCCTCCAAAGTGAGATGCTAGACATGAAAAGCAAATGACCCAATCATGGTTTTGAATCCCGCAGCTTTATATCCACCTTAACTGTAGAAAATGATAGATCCTGAAAAGGCCAAAGGAGGGACGTTCTTTGAAGAAAGCTGGTTGGAGAGCTACAGCATTCCTTCATGCATTATCTTAAGTGAAAGAGACTTTGAGGGGTCCCTAGAGCTGGAAAGATTAAAAAGGCTGTAGTTAACTCAGCAGAAAAAAAAAAAGCATTCCAGACTTGGGACAGAAGTTCTGGCTAGAGATAGATTTCAAAAGGCAGTTGATTAGGCTTATGCTGTACTTATACCAAAAACACATTGAGGGGGATACAGTCCCTATTACCTACAGTAGATCACGTGTGGCAAAAAGAACTCAGGGGAACAATTCTGCATAACAGGGCCAGATGAGATGGAAAAGTATATGGCATTGTCTTGAGTTCACAAAAGCCCTAAAGAGCAAATACCTATAAAATCCTTTCTCATTGTTTATACATTATTTTTCCTGTTCCAAATTTGCCAGCTAAAATCTTCGCAACTTGAAACATGGAGAACCGACAAACATTGATTAGAAGGAGAGGCAGTTCAAGATTGGCACTTCAAATGGAAATTGGGTGTAAGTGTGCGCGCGCGCGCGCACACACACACACACACCTACATCTCCCTGTTTTCCTTTATACTCAAGCAGGGCGGAGACACAAAGACTTCAACTGAATTTCAGATTTTGATTATTTAGTTTGTCTGGATGATTTCATTACATAATTCAGATTGTTTATAAAAATACCTGATAACCAAAGAGCTTTCAGAAATGTATAGTGACCAAAAATCATTTTGAGAGCTGGCAATAAATTCATCCTGGTATCAAGGTAAGAGCAGTCTTCTAGTGGATTTAATGCCATAGTTTCTACTTTTAACCTTTCTGAGTCCAGCTTCTAGATGTGATTATTTCATGTGTAGCAAAAGTCTAGTGATAACTAGGCCAAGAAGCCGGTAAAAAACATTGAGATTCCATTTTACTCTAAAAAAGTGGCTATCATCAAGAAATCAAATAACAATAAATGCTGGACAGGCTGTGAAAAGAAATAGAACCTCATCACATTGCTGGTGAGAATATAAACTTGTATAACCACCATTGAAATCAGTATGGAGATTCCTTTAAAAAAAAACTGATTCTGGAGATCCATTTGACCCAAATATTACCCTTCTAGATATTTGTCTGAAAGAGTTAAAGACATCAAGTTAGAGTGATACAGGTATACTCCATTTTTTATAGCAGCACAATTGATGATAGGTAAATCTTGGAAGTGGCCTTATGTCCATCAACAGATGAATAGAAAAGAAAATATGGTATTTCTACACAATGGCATACTACTCTGCCATAAGAATGATTAGTTTGAGTCATTTGTAGGAAAGTGGATATAAATTGAGACCATAATATGAAATGAAATAACTTGATACATGGGTTTATATACCACATGGTTTCATTTTTTATGAGAAATCTAAAAATCTAAAGGCCAAAATAAAAGACAGATAATAGGAAATACAGATTTTGCAAAAGGGAAGAGGACCAATATGGCAACAGAGTGGAAGGAGGAGAGGGTAAGGAGATGAAAGAAGAATTAACACATTATGCACTATCTCTCCGCAAGGAACGTAATCATCAATGAATGCAAAATATACCAGTAAAAATAAAAATTTAATGATAAAAATAAAAATTAAAAAAAGATGTATCTTGGTGTGGAAAATGAGACACCATGAAATTATTTCCAGATTAAAGGATCATTTTTAGCAAAAACCAAAATGTGTGCATTGACCTGAGAAGAAAGGATATCCTCCCAGCACCCCACAGTAGAAAAGCATGTTAGGACTTGGAGGAAAGTTGATAAAATGAGCATCAGCTTGCTACCATGCCCCACATCATTTGCTGTAAACCCTGCCAATGGGACAAGGACTTCAGGCATTACTGTTTAAATACAAATTGTCTGTCAAGGAAGTGTCCCCGAGTAGGGCAGACAGAGACTTACTGTGCCGGAGGAAAAGCACATAGCTAGGAACCTTTCAAGCTAATTTTACCTTCATTCCGAACCTCACAGACGCTACAGCTGGACTTACCCTGCTGGACCTAGACAGTAGAATTTGCAATAAGATGAATCTTAAAATCTTTTTTAGTATATCTAAGGTTTCTCATTCTTGTTGCATAAAAGTGGAAATATTTTAGTTCTTCTTTCCTGAAAATTGTAAAATCACTGCTTTGGTAAGGGCATTGTATTTCATTGCCTCCCTAATCCTGATGAATCACTTTTTGTTTGGTGAGGGGATAGGCACAGTTCTAGATAACACGATTCTACTTTAAAGCGTGATATTAGTGGAGTTCTTTAGACTTTGATTTCACAAAAATATTAACAGAAACACATACCAAGGGTCAGCATGATCTCAAAGTCAAGAAAAAAACCTTTATAACTCATCTCCCTTCTCGTCTTTTTTTTTCTATCCTTTTTTCTTTTTTTTTCTTTTCTTCTTTTTCTTTTTCTTTCTTTCTTTCTTTTCTTTCTTTTTTTTTGAGACAAGGTCTCACTATGCAGTTCAGGTTACCTTAAACTCACTTATGTGACCCAGGCTGGCCTCCAACTCACAGTGATCCTCCTGCCTCAGCCTCCTGAGTGCCGGGATTACAGGCTTGCATCACTGTATTATTATTATGTCCAGTTTCCCCTCTAGTCTTTATTTCAGGACTCTACTTCACTCTGCACACACATATTCTCAACCAAAGTGTTCTCATCAAGCTGCCTCCCTAAGTCCCAAGATTCTTAGTTCTTGCTAATACTCATAAAATTCGATTTCCTCACAGTCCTGTTATATTTAGAATAGTGTTCATAGATGTTGAATGTCACTAATCATTTTCAGCCCCTCAGACAATATAGCATTTCTATTCCAAAATAATTTACAGTAAAGTGCAAGAAAGAATATATACACATATATATACTTATGAATTTAAATATATATACTTATGAATATATATATGCTTATGAATTTAAAAAACATTGTAGATATCATGTTGCTTTTAGGAGTTAAAATAAAATTTATTTGAAGGGTTTTATTTTGCTGGACTTAAGATGAAAGTGAAAATGTACATAACTATATATACAGTTACATGGAGAAAATAACTTATTTAAAGTTATTCTGGAAATAGTGGCCTGCATAAGGAGAATTTTTAGCTCTATAGCTCTTAGTTCTATAGTTGCTGGAGTGAGGATGAAGATGTCTCTAGTCAGACATTTTGAGCAGTCTCTACTTCTGGACCAAATGGGACAGGGTCACCAGCACTGGTGATTCCTGGAAGGGTGGCTCAACACACAGGCCTGAGCAGAGAAAGAGAATGAGAAGACGCAGAGCAGGTTGTTCACATCATGAAGAACGTACCACCTTTGCAAAGGAACAGCAACTAATTCAGAACAATCCCAGACCTGATGGTTTTCAAAAGGAAGTTCCTAGCATTGGAAAACTAGGCTATTGGCTTTAAAAAATAAAGAAAGAAAAATATAACTGAGTGCTGTAGCAAGCAGAAAACAAGAATGACTGAAAGTGAAATCGCTTTCCAGATATCATGGGTAAAGAGGGAAATCAGGAGGTGAAAAGAAATCACATCTAGGAAAACTGTCATTGCCTGGGTAGAACGAAAGTGCAAAATTTCAGACAGTTCTAAAGTTTTCTAACGTAACTGACTTTTTAAAATTTTCTAATGTAACTGACGTTTTAAAATTCAGTCAATCAGTGGAGAAAAACAGGGTCATCTTAAGAAAACAACTGGATTCTGAAAGAAGCACTTAGGAACGCTAACTACTTTAAAATGAAATAGAAATATGTGGCTTAATTTTGCTTGGATACTTAAGAGCTACTGACTAGTTTAAGTTGTTGTGGAGGCCATAAATTCCTAAATATTGTGGCAGAGTTACTGCACGATCTGTCTGTTCATCCAAGGGAAGAAGAAGCCTTTGTAATTAAGGAGCTGTCACCTGAACTTTAATGCCCAGAAAGGCGAGTACAAATCATCAAACAATCAATTTGCAATCACAGAGAAGGTAGAACAGAGTAGGGGCTAACGTGTCTTTCAGAGAACAATCCTCTTTCAGGATGAAGAGATGGGAGAGGTGCAGAAGAGGGACCTTGTACAGACAACACGGATTTCAGTAACTCATTTTCAGCTTAAATCAAAACGAGTGAACTATTGACCTCAGTTACAGGACAGTACGCGGTATGAACATAGCCTATCAAAGCATTGAATTAAAGCAATGAATTAGATGTTGTTTCAGAAATTAAACTCTTTCTGCACACTAGAGGTATTTGCGACATTTTTATCCATAAATATAAAGGAATTCTATGTATTTTAATGAGCATCTAAGTGATTCCACTCAATTTTATAGGATTTTAATGATATTGAAACAGTCTTCATGAATTTCCTACTCTTTGAGGCAGCACATCTGTGCACATAAATAACCTTATCAATCACTTCCTAAAAATGTCTGCAAGAAATTTTGCCAAAATAATCTCTGCATTCTTATAATGAGTACAAATGCAATCTTAGAAACCAATTTAGTCTATTGCACGCATTGGGCAAAATTTCTCCAGGACGAACTAGATGAGCATTATAACCTACCATGAAAAGGAACGCATTTTAGAGTCTTTGGCTCTAAAAATGATATATATACACTTGGTATCCATTTCCTCAGAATTAAATGACACTGCTATCTTAACTAAGTGCAAGTCTCTCACCTGAGTAGCTTACATGGCGATCACTTTAGCTTCTCATTACTCACCACTGTGACACTTTATTTTTTCTGGAGGAAAAACTCATGATTTAATGACTTAATACAATAATAACAATCATCGGGGCTCAACTTTATATAGAAATGATTTTAGGTAAAGTCAGTAGTTCAGTACTGAGGCATATCCATTGATGATTTAACAATGAATGTTACAAAATAACTAGAAAATCTGATTAGAAATTAAAGCCATAGGCAATGCTTTTTATAAAGCAGTCATTAATTTTCATAAAGGGAATTATTTAAAAAGAAAACAATGATGGCCTGCATAATTCTCAAATTGTAGTAGTACCTACTTTCATTAAAAATAAGTGTATTTTCAGTAAAAATAAGTGTGTACAAATTTATAAAAAGCCCTCCTTCCAGTACTTTTTCCTAAAGTTAGGGAGAGTAATAATTTCTCTGTAATCTTCCAGAAATATTCTGGAAAAAACTTTAGTATCTATTTTATTTATTCAATTTGTAGGTTAAGTGTAAACTATTCTGGTTCTAGCTATTTTTATTCAACAATTACTTGAAATCTTTCCACAGTAGCAGATACAAATATGATTTTTACTAGGACATAATATTGACTGCTGAATACAGCACAATCAGGCAATCATATTTCATAAATATTTAGATTATAACATAAACTTTGCAGTGGAAAAACAGACCACATTCTAAGGCCACATCAAGAATTGACTGAGTCAAAATTGAATTAAAATTTAAATTAAATTTTTAAGGAGTCAGTGTACACACGAGACTTATTTTTAATGTCAGATAGAAAAGAGATAAAGGCCGGTTAATTTCACATTAATAAAGAAGGCCTGGAACAATGAAATAAAATAGTGACTGTGAACACTTAGCTCAATGCTACACAATAATTAGGGCTAAACCACGTTCATTTGGATGCAGTCTAGTGGTGGTAGGGAGATAAAAGAGTATGAACTTATTATCTGTGGCCCTGTAACCCAGGGATCAGGAACAGGTTAGGGACCCAGAAGAAAGGAATGAAGAGCAAATGCACTGAAGGAAGGCTAAACTGTCCAGTAACGTTATGAAATTAGAAGAAGTTATTTAAAAATAGATAAAGGCAAAGTGGAACTTCCCAGAAGACTAGAATCTCTGTGCCTTTGGAGGTGAGTAATCTGTAAGGGGCCTAGTTGTTTAACACATGCAGTTTCCTTCTCAGAAATGGAGGTACTTTTCATGCTAAAGATGTGTTTTCTTTATTCATAAGCCATGAATGAGTTCTTAAAATATATATGTACTATGCAGAAGAAAATATAGTCTTTGAGTATAAAATACTATTTCTCTAAAAACTTTCTCAAATTATTTTTCCAAGAGTATTTTCTATTCCACAATCAGATCAAATAATCAAGCAAAGAATGGGACAAATAGAAACTAAGACTTTTTACAACTACAGATTTAGAATATATAACATAATGCAATGTATTAAATATGTTTATATAGTATGCTAAATTTTCCATAAATCGCCATGGGATTCTCATTAATCCTTGTAGAAAAATTACTAATACACAAATATTTAATTTGTTTAAACAAAATGCAAAGAAAAACTGTAAGCCAAGATAATAACTAGTAGATCTTAGGAAATTCATGCAACTACTTTAAGATATCTAAGTACCATATAAGCTATGACTGCTCTCAGTTACAACAAGAGAAATATTTGCAAAATTTTTATATTCCATAGTGTAAGGAATATAATGAGAAAAGAGTAGCAGTCATTTGGCTAAATATTTTCTTTAAATTTAATTATAAACCTTGTCTTCAATAATCTTTTTAAATGAGATTTAATAATAATCTATTCTGTTTGATAAACTAGCAAAAACTTAGTAGTATGGTTATCTATCTGTACAGTCATTGTTTGATTGTCCACTTTTTATGCTCTGGTTTTGTAACTTGAACAACTACTTCTAAGATAACAATATGTAATTTATCAACTAGTGATTTCTTACTGTATTTTTTTTGAAATTCTGTATTATGTCTACCCTTTTATCAGTTTTGCTTTTTTCTCTAAGTAAAATAATAATAATCCACAAGGAATTATTGTATATTAACTAAAATAATTTTAATATTTTAAGGCTATACTTTAATTATAATGAATGATCACACAGAAATATTGAAACAGATTTTTATCAAAAAATTTATATGAAAAGTATTACAGTATATATTTTTCATAGTAAATTAAATTTTCTAAGTAACATTTTAAAGAAATTCATCATTCTTGATAACAAAAGCATCTGTCTTTATATGGAACAGTGTTTATTACCAAAAAATATAATGCTTTCTTTTACCTTTTAGAGACTGTTCAAAATATGCTGCATTGCTTAACAGATTCAGATCCTAGGTGTATTTTGCAATGAGTTCAAATTCAAAAATTTAAATAGAAAGTGTACTTCATGCTTTAAAAAATCAAAATTCAAGCAGAAAGCCTCACTATCCTACATCCTATAATAATCACCAGTAACGGCACGTCAAGGAGTGAATAGCCCATCACTTTTATTGACTACAGAGGGTAAATTTATGACTTTTTCAAGCTTAAGAGATTACTTGGGAATACAATCAGTTTTAAGAAGAGAGAAAGAGAAAAAGGGAAAGACAGAGGAGAAGGGAGGGGAGGGAGGGAAGGCAAGGGAAGTAATCAATTCAAGAGTCAAGAAAAGAACAGAAGAATGAAGAGTGGTGATTGGGTATTCACAGATTAGGACTGACAGTGTACCTTTGTACCAGGTCCTCCCCATTCCAGCAAGGCAGCCCGTGGGCGGCAGCCAGTTCATTAACGCAAAGCTGATCGGCCAGGCCACTGTAGAAGGACCTGTACAGTCGGAGGCTGTTGATAAAATCTCTGCATGAAGAACAAAGACACCAGTTAACACCAGAAATCCGTAATAAAGGTCCACATGAATGGCCTAAGCTATGCATAATGCTTAAAATGAAACACTTTTACTTTCTATACTTCTTTTCCTGTATTTTAGAAAATTTTTCTAACCATACCAATACACTATCATTTTAAAAATACGAATATTCAAATGCATTACCTTGAATAAAAGTTTCTGCTGGGTATGAATCTTACATCATCCCCAGTACAAGAGGGTGTGAACAGTGTATACAGTACTCACCCACATACACATCACCTCGCTCTAACCGCCTCCCTGTATTAGAAATTCTCACTAATACCAATTATTGTCTTTTCCAGGTAGAAAATGCCAGAGGTTTACAACATGTTAATTACACGACTACCGTTTAGTAGACTTGGGTTATTTTCCTATCTGCTCTCTTTGGTATCCTAAAACCTAAACATTATTTCTTTAGAAACCATGACTTCAAGCCTCAGATATATAGATATTTCTGAGGCTGAAAATAAAAGTAATCAAAGGGAGACTATTTACAATATCCACTCAGGCGGTCCTCTTCCTGCACTATTCCTCTCCGTCTATTAATTATGGGAGACAAAATTCAATCAAAATGTGAGTTTGGGTACTTTTAATGTAAAGGGCCCAGACTTGAGCTTTAATATCGAGGCTTTGAATAACTTACACTTCAGCATTTCAAAATATTATGTCATAAAAACATTGATTCTCAATGTTTTTTACATAAATAAATGTTCAAGAAAAAGAAATGACAAGTCCCAGCCTGATGCAGAGGAGATTCTCTCTAGGGTTGAAGAGAAAAATAGGAGTTGGAAATATTGTAAGGAAAACAAATTTGATAAATTTGTGGGACGAGTAATAGGAATGCAGCAATTTGGAAGTCATACCATCTATTGAAGTAAAAAAAATACATAATTGTTTCAAAAGGAGATCAAAGAAAGGCAACATTAAATTATAGCTGGAGTCTCAAAACTTTTAAAATTTGTATCTGATTGACAGCATTATTGATCAATTGCATAATCTTATGATGCTCTTACTGGTTTTAAAGAACTATTTGCAGAAACTGTCAGAGTTGATCTATAGCATGAATAAATGATTTTTTTAAAATTTAACATCAGAAATTATATTATCACTTGGTCAGAAGGTATCATGGCATTTATTTGATTTTTGCAAAACTTAACCAGACAAGTGATCACAAAATGACTTCAAGAAACATAAATCTGACTCACTTCTAACTTATGATCTGTAACAAAAAGTCTGTTTTCTTGTTATCACAGCATTATGTTTCACATGTTCTACTTCAACTCAGTTTTTTCTACTATAAAGTAAGTCCTTCCTTGATGGCTATAACCTTATAAACTACATGAATTAATACCAGATTTTATGCTGTAACTACTAAAACATAATTAAAGAAGAAATTTGTATTTTTCTAGAAAGTAAGTTTCAGTAAATGAATGTGTAGCGCCTCTCTTAAATTTTATTCACTGTAAATTATCCTTTTTTTGAAGTTGAGAATTTTCTAGAAATTAAGAGGATTGATACAAAAGAGAATGCTGACAACTCTATATTATGGTATAAAACTGAATAAATATTTTTATGGAATCCAAAAGGTCTACTCCAATCCTTGTGAATGTGCCCTCATTTCATTTTATTTCCCAGTGCCATACTGTCATGGCTTTAGTCCAAGCCTATCTCATCTTTCTCTATATTTACTGCACTACGCGAGCTGACCTTCAATCTCTTTCTTTAATAGCCATCTCCTATTCTCAGTGAGAGCCCTCTTTTAAAATTCAAATCTCACATTGCACAAAGAATGTGGCTTACTTAAGATCCACCAATGGCCACTGTCTAAAGGATAAAATCCAAGCTTCTTGGAAAAGACACGTAAGATACCTTCTGACCTCAATGTTAGCAGTAACTGTACTGTTGGGTAAAGTTAGATATTTACTGTCCCCCAAACACACCTTCATACTTTTGCCCATGTTTGAAAGAGTTGTAACCCAAAAGACTTCTACTTGTTCTATGAATACTCAGCTAGTCATTCTTACTCACAGAGTCCTAAACACTGTTGAGTATCTAGCTCTGTGTTGGCACCAGATCTAGGAGTAAACAGGACACTCCCTGCTTGCTAAAAACACAAATGCGGGTGAAAACCAACAATAATCAAACGTTTAAGGTGCCATCAGTTGAAGATGGCAAAGGAGCCAGGAAATATATGCAAATAAATGGACACTTTCACGTTCTTTGCAAACAAGCAAAACACAAGATGGGGAAAAAGTGAAAGGAAACTATGCAGTTTGGAGGAGTCCACGTGGGAATGAATCATGGTAAAAAAGAGGGAGAAGCAACATTATACTCAGCCTTATTGATGATTGTAAAAATTCAGTTTTATTAAGAAGGCACCTGGAGCCATTAAAAAAAAAGTTTTCCCAGCAAGCAAATGACGCTGTCTTTAAGGTAGCAATGTGGAAATGGAAAAACAGGTTACCTGGGGGACCAATAGTGACATATTTTTTTTAAAAAAATTAGAAATCCAGCATATACAGGGCAAATGAGAGCTTTAAAATAACTTATTATGTATTGAACTGTCCCTCGCTGTGACTAAGATGACTATCTCATTGAGACTTCTTAAAATGTAAGGGAAATAAAGGCAGATATCTCCTTCTCGGTTCCCCACACTCCACTTCCTTTTATCGTTTGCCCTGTTAATTCTTCCATCTTCCTATGACACACGTCACTTTCTTGCCTGCCATATGATATGCATGTACTGATTCTATCTAGTTGTTTCTCCCATGCCTCCTCAGCCTACAATAAAAACTTTAAGCAGACAAGATGTTTTGGCGATTTTTTTTGTTAACAGTCACTGCTACAGGGGTGGCATATAGTAGGTCCAATACACAGTTATCAAATTAATAAGTGAATACAAAGTAAGGAATTAATCATCCTATTCTCAATATGTTCTGTTTGAGATTTCTTTGGAAGACAAATCAAGTAGACTGCTACTTCTGAAACTCAGTATGTATAAACATCATCTGGGAATCTTGCCAATATGTAGATTCAGATTTAATAATTCTAAGGTAGTAATCAAAATTCTATATCAGATGCTACTGATGCTACTGATGCAGTAATCATGAATATTATAAAGTTTGCACTTAAATCTGAGATATGGGAATTTAAGTAGCCTGAACATGAAATACAGGACTCATCATTTGTAGAGGTGATGACTGAAGCCATCTATATGGATAAAATCTCTCAGACTACAATGTGTGTCAAAAATAAGTCAAAGGAATTCAAAAGAACAAAGAGTGAAGGAAGAAAAACTTCAAAGCTACTGAAGTATGAACACTAAGGAAAGTAATAATTGTGAAGTTAAGGTCTCCACAGTGTAAAGTCCCATTGTAAGAGGTTGATTAACTACTAAAAGTGTCCTAGCTACGTGATGATAAAATCTTATGGGATGAATTCTGTTCTCCTGAAATTCATATGCTAAAACTCTAACTCCTAACATGACCTTAGTTGTGATTGTACCCTTAAAGAGCTAATGAAGGTAAATGAGGTCATACAGGTAAGTCATAATCCAAGACAATTGCTATTCTTTCGAGAAGAGGAAGAAGCACAAGAAAGTCCATGCATGTAGAAATGGCCATATAAGAACAGGGAAAGAAGACAGCTCCCTGCAACCGAGCAAGAGGCCTCTAAAAAATCAAACCTGCTGACATCTTGATTCTGAAACTCACTGTCCAGAACTGTAAGAAAACTAACTTCTGTTGCTTCAGCCTCCTGGTTGGTGGTATTTTGAAATGGCCACACGAGCAGATGAATACAATAATTAAAACACTGAGAGTAATGGAGAGTCACAGAGTTCAGGTTTACAGTACCACGAGCCTTTTTTTTTTTTATTTAAAAGAGAATAAAACAAAAGGGGGCAGTACAGAGCAGATCAGAAGAGGACAACATAGGCAACACAGTACTTTACATTAAGTCAACTGGACATCAACAGTATCTAACACCATATCTCTTACTTTGCTATAGTTGAGCATAGTTTCAATTACAATAATATCAAACATAACACAATAGTATAAAGCCATGCATATAGTGAAAGAATTCCAGGGCTTTCTGAACTGAATAACAGAAAATGATCAATGGGTATTATAATATCTCATTTTTGATAAAAAAGAAAAAAATTTGTTTGAACTATCACACATATT
>PVJX010000759.1:0-65511 GCA_004027295.1 Dolichotis patagonum | reverse complement strand
GGTATGATATAGTCAAGCAAAACAGGATAACACCATTCCAACTGATGATTTAAAACTTTGAAAGACTTCAAAGCTATGAGATGGGGCCTCATGCTTACCATAAAGTCTTATATACTCTTATCAAATACCACGAGCCTTAAAGAGGTTGATCAAGTAGACATAGGAGTCCCCAAATGAAAATTTAAAATAGTTTTGTTTGTGTGCAATATTTATTTGAATGTGGAAGAAACTTGAAAATATTTGTGTGTACAGGGGAGATTATAACAAGGACATTAGCTTGTTCCCAGTTCTCTAATTTCTGTGCACATAGCCCCTTTGAAGTTAGCATTGGAAATGCAACTTGCTTTGGGTTTGTGAGCTACACGCAGAAGTGATGCATTTTTCCCAGGTATAAGCTTTAAGAACTGCTATGACCAGAAATACTTCAGATGGAAGCAACTCTGTTATTCTGAGGCTTAAAATGTAGGCTGAAGGAGGTGAAATCCCAACAGATGTGACACGGGCAAGGACTGCGAACAGGCACACAATTTTATTGTGCTCAGTCAAATGGTACACTGGGGTAGTTTGCTCAGTTTCTCTTAATTGCCACAGTGACAGAAAAATAAATAATAATGGAAAAGTAATAATAATTGATGGATCACACTTCTGAATAAAAGCAAAAAGACAGGGTTTCAGAAAACAATTCTAGATACATATCTTCTCAGATTGAAACAAAGAAAAAAAATTCCATGTGAATGCCATGTCAAATTTGAATTGTGAAGATAGAAATTTGAAGAGGGATCCTACTTTTGGAAACTATATCCTGTGGTTGCACTAAAGGATCAAGGTCTATATATTAGATAGACAAAAAATAATTGAATTGTGAGAAATACAGTAAAGCCTTAGTACCATAATGAGGTCAAAAAGACTAAGCTACTGCCACAGAGCCGATTAATACTAGACTGTGAAAAATTCATACCTTCTTTCCCAGTTCAATCTTTAGCATTTGAACCCATGAAATATCTCAATAAAAATATTTTAGTCTTTGGTCGAGTCTAAATCTGAGTTGCTAGAACAGTGGTTATCTCCATACAATTATTTTTCTACAATCATGAGACCATTTCCTGGGAAAGTAGGGGCATAATGCCTCCCACGAATTATCCTTCAAGAAATACGTTCTGTATATTAGCTTTTCATCATGGCCTTGAAACATTTCTAAAATATAGAAATCAAATATAATTATTCTAAGTAACAGATTAAAACTGTTAGAAGAAAGGAAGGTCTTCCTTGTCTCAGTATTTCTTTTTCTTTTCCTCAGTATTTCTTCCAAGGCTGTATGTCAGGTTCATAAAATGTACAAAGACATTTATTTGCGCTTGCAACACGCTACCAGATAGACCTCTTGCCTCTGGTTTTGTCCTTTCTCTTTCTCTTTTATGAATTTTCCAAGGGCAAGCAGTAGCAGCATTAGAAATCAAACACAGCAGCGTGCCCTCTGTGAAGCACTGAGATAAAATGTCTCACCATGGCAGAAAACTCGCTTCCCCTGCCTAACCCCTTACCTGTATTCTGAGAGTTCACCTTCCTTCTCCTCACTCTACAGCGCAAACCACACACCACATAAAATATGGGGCGTAATTGAAAAATACAATGGGTGTTTAGATTTTTAAAATTCACTACAGAAAGACACAGTGCCACAAGTTTCCCTCAAAATATTTCCCCCTCTTTGAACATGCTTTTCCCACTGCTCTTGCCACTTCCGTGAGCATTTCCAGAACTTATCTTTTGTGTCTTAGTGTGCTTCCCTCGTTACTTCCATGTCCTGAATCAATTAAACATATGGTCATTCTGACTTTGGGAAAGAGCCACAGATCACAGTGTGACACCTAATGAGTAAGATGGATACAGACGTAGCATAATGTTTTTACGAGCTTGCGTTTACATTACATAGTAAATAACGGCAGCACGCACTGTGTTTTTGATTACACCTCATAAAGACCTAAGGCGGGCTTCCAGAACTACTTTCGAGGAGCAAGAATTATGACCGAGTGCTTAAAATGAGGGGATGTATGTTGAGGAGCATTAATGGCAATGAGTCTTTTACTGTAATTTTAAAAAATTAATCATTCATCATATATTTAGATCACACTCATTTATCAAGATTTCAACACAAGTATCTGGACTTATAACATTCCATTTATTGATTTGGGATTGAGATGGTTATCTGAAATCTTCCTACAGCTGTGATTTAGTTCAACTGTCTTATTTTATAAATAAGGAAAATAAAAATTTACTTTCTACTCCTATTTTACTCTGTCTTTCAAGATCTCCGTGAAACATTATCACCGCTAACTCCTTCTCTGTATGTTCATCCCTGTTTCACCTCCAGCACTACTGGTTGTCTGTTCCACAGCCCTTCCTATCGGACATCATAACCCCTTGTTTCTGAATTTGTTTTAAATCAATAACCACATCTTCTTACCCCAGGGCTTGGATCATAGTTTATACCCAACAGGCGCTCAAACTTATATTAAATTATGCCATATATACTTTTTAGCTTTTAACAGCTTTCAGAATTAGAAATTCCTGCAAGACATTTATTCTTTAAAATGCTGAGAATTTGAAGTCCTTAACACATTCACAACAGGGCCACAATTAATAAGTCTCACAGTCTGGTGGCTCCAAACTACCAGTGGTGCATGACTGACTGTCCTGTCCAGCAGCGTGGGACAGTTCCATTGCATAGTAGTCATGCATGTACCACCAGTAGTGCAAGCCACCTGATGTGACAGTCATGCATGTACATGTGGTGGTTTATGCTAAGGGGACAATGTTAAAGAGCAAAGATATCTTGGAAAATTTGAAATTGAATGTCCTATGTCTAAATTATGATGAAATATTGGACCTTCCTGACATAGTACACTAGAAAATAGAAAATATCTAAAGGACAGAACTGTAGGCTATGCCAGACTCAGGCTCGGGTGGCACTTATATTGAAATGAACAAGTAGTGACGCATTAATATTTAGTTCCCCCACCACATACGATAGCTGCTATAATGAATCCATACGGATATACTGCATGGTGAGTTAGAAAGAACGTGAAGGTATCATCCATTCCTTCAGCGCTCTTTCCTATCTGCATGTCATCACCACTAAGGAGGTATTTCATGCTGAACAGCTAGATTACTCCCTGAGACATTCCGATTTATTGATCTGGGGTAGAGATGGTTATTTGAACTCTTCCTACAGCTGTGATTTAGTTCAACTCTCTTATTTTATAAATAAGGAAAGTGAAACCTAGTAATGTGGAAAGACATGGAAGTTAACTAAAAGTCAATTATCATTTAGTCAGGTGCCGAGTCAATACAGATTTCAACATATCATTTAATGTATTAATTAAAAGTTCCATGACAGCAACATCAGGACAGTGTTGAGAGACCGATAAATCAAAGTTCAAAGAAGTTTTAGATAGGAAAATGTTTCGACCTGTTTTTAAAATTTTATGGAATCATCAAATTTTAAACAAAACACGCTTATGCATAAATTGTTATAGTGGGAAATGTGGACACAACATTTGTTCCTGCCAAAAGTCTCACTTAGCATGCAGTAGTGCAGACAGAAGTGATGCATACATTGAGACCAGGCTAAAATGTCCACTGCGGGAGTTAGGGAGCAGAGTAAATGCTGCTCCCTGGCTAATGACCAGCTCTGTGCACTGTGCCAGCGCAGCAAAAAAGGAAACGGCTAGAGCACAATTGCTCATTCAGGGCTTGCAGCCTTGTTTGCCCTGAGCTCTCTGAAGGCAAGAGAGAAACATGGACTAGCATAGTTATCGCTTCATTGCTTCCCATGCCCTTGAGGCCACGCACCAGTATGGTCTCCTGATCTATCACGCGGTTTAAAAAAAACTACACAAGGAAACACAGCCTACCTCAAGGTTTTTCTGTCTGTGTCTGTTGTCAATAAAAATGCCCAGTTACTCCTGAGAAGTTGGGCAACACCTTCGACTGGTTCTGTTGTTGTCACTGACTTCTTAAATAGCTGACTTGACTTTAAATTATAAAATTAATGTACCATTTACTACGTAGTAAAATAATTCAAAGGTAAAATCAAGTCTGGATCTGTCCTTTCATGGTGTTGATATCCTTCCTCCTGAAGGACCAGGGTTGACAGCCTGGTGTTTGTTTTTGCTCAGCTTTTTCTATGTGTGTATTCACAGGCCATCTGACACAGAGAGACTGCAAGACCAGCCAGCCAGCCAGACATATAGACAGGGTTTGGATTCACAAAGTTGGTACTAGGTTATATCCATGGGTGAAACAGAAATCTACTACTTCACAGTGCATCATGAAAGTCTTTCAGGATAGTAAATCTTGCTGATTTTTATAAAGCTGTATAATATTTCATAAACTGGATACAGCAACACTGGCATACTGTAACAAAATACTTCACTAAGCTAATTTACATTTTAATTGACGAGGCCAGTGTACTCCTTACACATGTGGATTGAAGAATGGCAACCACAAAAGTTACAAACTTCACTGAGATCCTAGCAGGCTGTTTGCCTTTGAGTACATGCTTGTTATCTACATTTGATTTTGCATTTTATTTAATTAGACACTGCTGGAAACAGAGCTGTGTTCAAAAGGCACACCTCTCCAGTTGATTCCCTCATCCCGAGGCAATTTGTTTCATTTAAAACATTTATAAATTGTCACATATTGTACTTCCGGTCTTTTTTTCCCTCCATTGAACACAATACAGAAGAGGCTATTTCTAATTTTGACCAAAGCTAATTATCTGGAAAAGCATTAGAGAAGAATCTTATTTTCAAACAGAGCTTTTCTCTGCGGAATGTCTTAAGCTACGTTTCTTTATTTAATGACATGTATTGATTTTTTTTCCTACCCCTAAAGTCAGTCTACACATAATACAGAACCCAAATTAACATCAGGGCCTAGCACACTGTTTGAAAAGATCTGTAGAACAAAGGTCAAATGTGCAGTGCCATAGTTAATGGCCTGAGGCAAAGTTAAGGTTAATGTGGCACTAATGAGCAGACGCACCCTGTAGAGATGTCTGACCACCACGGATCAGACAGCAGACATTTAAAATGTCAGTCTCTTGCTCCACAGAGGAAATATATAACTACAGGTTTCTAGATAAGAACTGTTTGTTCTTGCTGTTCTGAATCTATATTTAATCATTTAACTTTATTCTCACCTAAGTCATTCTCTTGAACAATATATTTTTAGATTTGTATTCCACAGCCATAATAGCTCTCATTGTAAATGCTTGCAAATAATTAAATTTATGTAGTTGGATGGGGCTATGGGGAGACTTAAAGTCTAGCTTCCTGGTCCCAGAGAGATAGGAGGAGAGAGTGAATACACCCCTGAGAAGAAATGCAAAATATGGACCAGGCATGTTTATCACAAACATAAATATGTTTCAACCATATTACATTTATATTTCATTCAAAGGGAAAAAAGTCTATTTGTTCTAAAAGAGGAGCTCATGAAGTGTGCTTTCCAAACGTGCTCACCCCCTAACCCACTGATCATTATGGGTACTGTGACCTAAGGTCCCATCTATTCTCAGAACGTTCCCCTTTGGCTAAGTGATCCCAGGTTTTTCTTTCCTCTTAGCAAGTCTTGTTTTTTTGTGAGATATGATTTGTCCTCAATAGAGGACTGACCGTGAGCTCACAATGCAGATACAGGGGTTATGAGCCAGGGCACGGGGAGTGATTTGAGGAGCAACAGAGAAAACAATGGGAAGGAGAAAGGAACAGGAGTCCAGAAGATCCATCCCCAGGCACCCTTCACAGAGGGTTCTTTTCAGACAAGTGCTTCTCACTCAGCCCTCTCTTACAATTTTGTTCCAGCCTGAGCTGGGAATCTGTAGCCATTTATACAATCAAGATAGACACCTCTATCCTTCACTTTTTTAGTAGGCTTCCAAACCAATATATTACCATTAATGTTCCAGTACAAAGCACATTTTCTGAAGGCATTCTCCTCTAAAGTGATTTAAACCTGTTGTCAGAACCAGAATTTCAGAACTACCTCCAACATCTTTGCCCCGTGTTGTAAAAATATACCTTAAAAAGCATCAACTCTATGCTCCAATAGGAAAGATTTTAAACGAAAACTTTAAACTTTTTATGAGAATAAACACTCCATCAAGTAGCTAAAATTTAAAACAAACCAGATAATAACAAGGAAACTGGTGATGCATTTAAAAAGCTATGTGATATAATTTCTCTATTGCTTAACTTTTTGTTCATTTTAATCAAAATGTGCAATTAATTGCTCAATTCTAACAAAGAAGCATCATATTAGTTTTTATGATTGGGTCAAAACCAACAAGAAAGTTAAGTCAAACAGAATATTTATACATCTATTGAGTTTAATATGTTATTCTCATAAAGAATTATTGTTGGACCTCTATTTTGATATTCTGCATTTTATGTCAAAGTTTAAACTTTTTTTTTCATTCCTTTCTTTTTTCAGTAAGATATTTGCTGTGATTACTAACACTTTAACAATAATCATCATTGCTTAGAGAACATAATATATTCTTGATAATATTTTCCTCTCTTAGCGTTAGTAGACCACTAATAAAATATTTTACTAACCTGTCAATGAATGAAATTCATTTTCTACTTATTTATATTTTTATTTTACTACTATACTCAGATATTTCTAGTTATCTCTTTCAATAAACTTATTAGACTGATGGACATATCTACATGGTACCATGCTTATATTTTCAGATACTCTGTTATCTTTCAGACCAAATACTTGTGCCTCTCTATTCTGGTGTAAAGATGGGTTTTGAGATCAGGAAATACATAATTAACAGAGTTCAGATTTGATAAACTGTTTTAGATTTTAATTTTGTTCCTATTCTTGTATTTCTCATTTTGGAAAACATTGCTTTTTAATGTTACTTGGGACTGACATATTATTTTATTTCCAATTTCTAATGGGTGGTATAGATTATTATGGACTAGGATTGTGCAATGTACAATCACTTTTACTCAATTATGACAACTAAAATATTTCCCAAGTGATAGAAATTAAAGTGCTATAGTCTTCCATTATGATTATTCATGTGTATGCTTGTTTCTATCAGTATTAGCTTAAATTAAACAACATAGACAAATGAAATAAAATTAAGATTATAAATCCACTGAGTTGACTCAATTCATAAGACATCCAAGTTGCAGTGTTCCACACGCAACATGATTTTTGCTGATGGAAGGTAATACCAACATAGTAGAAGAACTTTAATTCTGTTGATTTCAAAATCAGATACAATGAATCATATTTTCAAGGAGTCAGATTTAAAAGTCTGCAACTCTCCAAGTAGGGGCATGAGCAAAGTTATTTTGGAAATTCCTTCAGATGTCATTTATTGACTTTCCAAGCCAAAGAAACCAAACACAATTCTGAAGATGTTTCACATTTTGGTTTCACAATTCTGAAACCAAACACAATTCTGAAGATGATAATGAAGATGTGGACCCTGAAAATCATTGCTTTGGTTTTTATTTTAGAGTGAAGACGGGGGTGGGGGAAGCGTCTCTATCACGTGGAAGAATCCACTCTAAAAACACATTTCTTCTGCTAGTTTGAGGACAACTGCGTGGACTTGGCAGCTTAGTCATTTCTACTCAAAATGCAACTGGATACAAATATTAGTAACTCTCGGTCCTGCCTGCTCTGCATTTTCCCTGGCAAGTGCATGCATCCTTAAGGCACTTCAAGTGCCGTTTAAGATTTAAGACGTTGGAAATGTTCCTTCCCAAGCAAAACAAACTGAAAGGCTGCACTCGATATGCTTGCTGCGGTTGGAGAAACTACGATGCTTCCAAATGCAAATTAATTTTGCTATGTGAGTAAACGGAACAGGCTGGACTTTTCATCTTGATTTAACCCCTAGTGATTCTATGAACACTCCTGAAATAATTTTATATACTCATTAAAACAGCCAATTTCAACATGGTATGTGACCTTGAAAAACAACTCAAGGGAGCTAAACTTGAATTTCTTGTCAATTCTGCAGCTATTTACTTACTTTCTCAAAGAAGAAAGAAAATCTCCTTTCTGTGAGAAAAAGAAAATCAACAGAAAATAAACCCTCAGGTGTATGATTTGGGAAGAATTTCATTTACAGTTTGATTTCCTTAGCAGAGGGAGAGTGTGAGCCATCTACATGAGATAACCATACCGTAACCAATATAAACACTATCGGAAATTCCTCCTCCATCTATCTGGCAAAAGTGCTACCTGCAAATAGAAAAGTTTGGTTGGAGAACCAGTTAGAACACTATCCCATTTTAAAGTCACTCGTCCTATGGCTTGGGAAAAATATACCTTATTCTTTCTGTAGTGAGACATTTGGGAAGATTTATTTCTACACATATTCTCCTAAATTTGACCACCTTGGTATACCAGACATCACAAATTAACTTGAGGGCCAAAGTTTTATGGAATACTAATGAAACTTAAGGTATGTGCAGTTAATCTCAGGTTCTCTGAAATAATCTATCTTACCTAAGCATAAAATCTATGTGAGTTCTACTTGCCGCCAGTGACAGTTACAAAAAGTTTCCTGGAATTTTCACTAATTGTCAGTATGAAAACAGAAAAAATAGGACTCTGTTGGATATCAAACATACGTGCACCTAGCCATGCCTAAAACCAACTACCACTTCAATTTATAGCTCATTCCAAATAGCTGAAGCTATACCTCCTTTCAAGACAAGTAGCATTCAATTTTTCATTGTCTGAACTTAAAGATATTTCATAAAATGGCCACTAATTATCTCATGAATGCCCAGAAAATAAAAACAAATTTATTTTTAAGTCTTATATTTAATATTAGTATCAGGAAGAGCAAATTGCTTTCCAACACCACACAATTCCACATGTATCTGTTTATGAACTTGCTTTTTCTGGAAATGCTTTATCAGATTCTCAGTGGGATACATGATCCCCAAAGGTTAAGAACCACTGGACTAAACTTTTGCCATATGTTTGCTCTGGACTTCCAGCATTTGCTCTTCCTGTGTGCCTGGCTTTTGACCCCCCGCCAAGTCCTGATCCTCATTATTCCTGCAGGTCTTGACTCCAGCCTGCCTTGAACCCCGCATTCCCTCAGTGTGCCTGCTTTGGCCTCACCTCTGCTACCCTCTCTGGAGCTTTGCTTTGGCCTGCTGTGCCCCGGAAGCACTTGTTACCACCACTCACTAACCACTGTTTTAAATTAAACGGAAGTCTTCTCATTGAAGGGAGCAGACCTTTATTTAGTAAATTAAACCTGCAGGTAATAAATAATAATGACACCTCAAAGAAGCATCAACTTCCTTTTAGGAAATGAATTGTAAATTGCTTTTGTTAGTACTATAGAAGATATTAACTTTTTCTCAAAGAGCTGACGTCTTTCTGATTTATAAATGCTATCATCCATGGACTATTTGAATTTTCACTATATCATTGAGCCCAGCATATCTCCACACCAACCTACCATAGGAACAAACACATATATACCATGTGCTACATCACTTATAAAATTAGCTCACTTTTTGTTTCATTATTAAACATGGTGATAAATAGGATAGTTACGGTAAAGATAAATTCATGTAGTTTAAGTTAACATCCCATTTATGATGAATCTATTCCATCTAGGTAACAATCCTAAATAACATGAAGTTTTCTCACATAATTTATGGATAAATTCTTCCTTACATTAAGTTAATTATTCAATCACTTCACTGTGCTTCTTTCTCTCGTCTCTCTCTCTGTGTGTGTATGTGTGTGTGTGTGTGTGTGCACGTGTATAGGATATTAATTTGTTTCAGTCCTGAATCAGAAGTATGCCTTACCTCATTTGTCACCTTAAACTCTTACAATTTCAAAAATCTTCTTTAGCTTCCATTCTCAGTGAATAAAATTATTTTTTCCAAGTGACAAAATTCTCATTCAACTAACGATTTAATAAGCACATTAGAATAAAATGGAAATGCCTGATGATATTATGTTCCAATTAAGTTCCAGAGATAAAACTGGGAAAAATCTAATAAACCAATTCAAGTTATGTTTTATTTCAAACATTTAAAAACTGAATAGTTCTCAAAATTTTCCTTTCCCTACCTTGGCATCGAAATTCTATCTGACTTTAAAAATATCTTATTTTTACTGAACAGTCTCTGTTCCATGCAGCCAATGCCTTTCATCACACATTCTTACATGAGAGGCTCAGCTAATTGGAATGCTTGCCCACAGAACAGATGGGGCCCTGGTGTTGAAGCTCTGTCTTAATTTATTGTCCTGGGGTTTTCCTAATTACCCACTTAATTGGCACAGCCACACCACTTTGAAATAATAATGTACAGCTAATTATCACCGATTTAAGCTTGCTAATAGCTTATTCCTACCAGCTAACTTCAAGAAATCAAGTAGGGAGCAGGAAGTGCCACAGGGAAATTGCTCTGTCTGGGATAGTTTAGACAGCTATATGAGTACAATATACCATACAGCTGTGTAGCTTGCTTTCTGCCCCAAAAAGAAAACTAGGGATGTTTGCAAGTTGTTTAAAGGGGCAGTAGCTCTTCCTTGCCTTGTTCAACTCTGAAGACCTCAACAACTGGCATTTGGCCATCATCTAAAGTCTTCAATTAACTGGTTGTTAGCATGCTAGGCGAACAGATGAAACAAGGTTAGTCTTGAACGAGTACAATGACATCTCCAAAGTCAAATCAAAAAAATCCCACTGTATGGTTTAGTTCCCCTCTTCCCAAATGGAAAGATGATTTACATAGTGCACAGAGGACCTTAGCACATGCCTTATTCACGAACATATTTTAGTAAGGAAATTGTCCTTTTTCAAATGTTAGAGCGAAAGAAAAGCATGTACCTAATAGAATAGTTTTCTATAAAATGAACATAAAGAAAAAAGAGGGAGAAAAACCAAAACCTGGCTAGGACCCTTGGGTCTAGGAAGATATCTGTATTTATAACATTATACTACAAGTTTTAGTTAGCTTACATTTGTTTTGTATTTATTTTGGCACTTTTTAAAATGCAGACATCTCCAGGCCAAATTCCCTAGAAGCAGTGCCTGAAACAGGAATTTAGAGAAAAGCAATTCTTTGAAAGAGTCCTTTTTAAGACAAAGGGAATGAGGAACACAGGAGAGGGTGCAAAGTAAACAGTTAAGCAAGGACATGGTTGGTCAGAGACTATAGGGAGTACTGAAGTGTTTCCATATGCATTTCTATGTGCATTTGTTCCCACCACCTTGAAGTATCATGTCAAGTCAGTCACTGTCTGTGAGCTGCTGAAAAGTAGCTGAGATTCGTGGGAATCTAACCCTTTCCTCAGGTAGATGAGGGAGGTGGTGGCTGATCTCCAACATAACTCCCAACAATCGATCTTCCCCTCAATGCCTTTGTGTATTGCCCGCTATCCTGAAAAGAGCAGAGCTGTCTAGCCTATGAGATTTTGCAGTAATGGCAGTGTGTGATTTCCAAGGCTAGATCAGAAGACTACCGCCTTTGCCTGACTCTCCTAGATATTTACCCTAGGGGAAGCCTGTCATACTGATGCAGGAACACTCTGGAAGCTCTATGGAGAGGTCATCATGACAAGAAAATGAGTCATCCTCCTGCCAAAAGCCACATCACTGAACCATCTGTGAGACAATATTCCAGGTCTTCAGATGACTGATGCTTTCTTGACAGCAAACTCCCTAGGGACTTAGCCAAACATCCCACAGCTAATCAGCTCCCAAATTCCTAACCCACAGAAAATTGCATAATATATGCTGATTGTCGCTTTAAGCACTAAGTTTCAGAGTGATTTGTTAGGTAGCAGTAGATAAGGGCTACAGATGGTTCCTATTTGTTGAAGGCAATTTCTCAGGGAATACAGGGGCTATGAGTTATTGGTGGTGAGAATACAACAGCTAGGAGGCAGAAAAAAGTGACCAGGTAAAGGCAAAGTGGGTAAGGCAACAGTTATATCTAGCACTTTAGCTATCACTCATTAAATTCATCCCATGAAACTTTCTATACTATGGTACTTACAGAATATCATGTCAAGAGCTTAATTATGGCTCAGATATTTACAGTTTTAAAAATGGTAAATTGACAAAAATCTAGAATTCTGGGCCCAGTGAGAATATTCTTCAAAAATAAAGGTTGTACAGATTAACAAATGCTGAAAGGATCCATTGCTAGTCGTCAGTGAATTCACTGCTAGGAATCAAGGAGGGCTGCAGTGTAGCTGAGTGGTAGAGAACTTGCCTAGCATATGCAAAGCCCTAGACTGGATTCCCAGTACCGCCAAAAAAGAAAAAGCAAATTCAATGAAAGATATATATTACTAAGGAAAAAAAATTAGTCTAGATAGACAAGAAGTAAGCACAGAGAGAATATAGTTTATGACTAAATAAAAGTAAATATTGACTAAATAAAAGAATAAGAACACTTAGAAATTAATTACAGATAAAAAAAAAGAAACCACGTTATCTGCTTCAAAAGGAATGCAGTCTCTCACCTAATTCCCTATTCACAGGATTAGGGAACCCCCTGGAAAGGGTGATTTGGTTCCCTTAAGAAAGAGTCCTGCATAAGAACAAAATAATACAGCGAAACTCTTCTTCTATCAAGAATTGCCAGGAACTCGCTCTGAGTGGACGTTTATCCGTAGATCCAGAGTACCATTGAGCTGACATCTACATGGAAGTCTACAGAATTCAAATGAAGATGAGGTTCCAGGCTCAGCTTTAGTGCACCAGTGAGGCCAAACATCCCATCTGTACTTATGTCATCCTTTGAACACACACTGGTCGTCGTCTTACTCGCCCTTTGTACAGTCTCACATTGTTTCCCCAACTCATGCCATGAAGGTCAAATCAAAATCTCCAGAACTGCCTTTCCCCACAAAAGTAGCAAAACAAAACAATAACTGACCCATGGAGCCAAAGAGAGCATCATTAAAGTTATAAGAAAAGTGAAGGTGGTTTTTCCTAACCTCTAGCATTAACATCAACTGCTTGGCTGGTCTCTGTAAACTCGGAGATGGTTGGTGTACGATAGACAGAGTCATGGGTGGACTCCTGTTACAGGTGTTCCTTTGTATAAGGTGTCCACCAGAGCTAGTTGAGATAAGTCCTGACACCTGCCAGCTAATGTCTAATTTGGCATGTGCTTTTATCTCCTTACCAATTGTTAAGGATAATCAAAAGATTTAACTTTCAACTGGCAAGGACAGCAGGGTCCCTTCACTGTTAGAAGTTAGGGAAGTTCTCCCAGCCCATGACAGACAGGCGCCTGGAGTGTCTAAACATCTCGCAGGACACCACACTGACAACGTATTGATCACATCATTCTGGATGACTTAGTACACACAGACACACCTCTGGTGGTGAAAAATACTGACATTCAGGTGCTTAACAAGATATCAGGGTTTCTAACTGTGCTTGCATCTTCTTGAGATATCCTCTACATCTAAGGTGAACCAATAATCAGAAAGATGCAGTGCTTTTTATATCAATTTGCATATTCATGGAAACAATTGCACACCTGAGTGTGCTGTTATAGCCTTTTTATAGAGGAGCCCCCAAAAGCTTTATGTGAAGAAGAAAAGGTTCTGTAGCTTGCTCATTTGCAAACGGCTCTGACATTGAGCCAGATGACCCTAGTACATCTGTGAAGTAAAGCATGGAATCGCTCGTTTGATTTGGTTGCTAGTTGGTTGGTTAGTTAAGCTGGCCTAACACCGAGTCCACATAGAGTCTACACATTTGGGAAGATTACAGAAGGTGAGAAGCCTGTGATGAACTAAATGCTGTCTGATACGCCAGGCTACAAGATTACATTTATATAGAAACAGTAGATCAGCAAGTATAAGTGATCTGTTGAAAATTAGGTTCAAGAGAGTGGACAAACACCAGTAAGAGGCATGAAAATGCAGCCCACACTCATTACCTACTCTTCCTGTCTCACTCCACCTACTTCAAGTGAGATTTATGACCTCTTGGAGAATAATCAGTTGATGAGAGATAAATAAAATTCAGAGCTAGTATGGATAGATCCACACAATACATAGACAAGAAGCCAAAATACACTGCCATGATGATTGAGCACTACCTAATAGTGATGACTTAAAAAGCAGTGTAACACTGAAATGTTTAAAAGGACTCAAGTACAGCCTTCCTTGTTGCGCGCTTTGGGTGGTACAAGCGTGGGCCTGGGATGTGATTATCCTGATTCATGGCTAACGGATGATGGTTTTCGACTGTTCAGGGACAAAAGGAGTGAACTTGCAAGATCTGTAATGGGGACCAGTTTTACTGTCCAGTGGCTAGTTTTACTTCTCAGACTTAATTTTAGACTAAAGTACATAAAATATTTCAGGTATGAATTATCTGTAGGGTGTTATTATAAATTATTATTAGAAGACATAAGCAAATATGTAAAATGCTGAATTTCAATATAGTTTAAAAAACCACTGAGAACCTCGTATTTCCAAGGCATAAATTGGTTCACTAAATAAAGGGAACATTTGCTACAATTTCTCTTTTGTGTGTGTGTTGGGTGGGGGCACTTCCCAGGCAGGCACTGCACTGCTGAGCTGTACCCTTGGCCATCCTAGAGTTTCAAGAGTTTTGGAATATAAGCACCAAATATTAAGAAAAGGAACACAATGAAGGCTTTAATGTAACTGAAATAGTGATGGGCACAGTAGTAGAAAAGTATGTTACAGAAGCAAGCCCACATCAGGGCTCATTTTTTGTATCAACAGTCATTTTTATCATTCCAGGTAAAAATATGAAAACTGTTCATCCGTTTCTGTTTAAGATATCCTAAATATTCAGCTATACTTACTCCATCATGTGAATGTATTTTTTACAGTGTCCGATACACTCACCACTAGCCATTTGTAGAATTTAGATTACAATTAACTGAAATTAAAGTGAATATTCAGTCCTCTGTTATAGCAATCATTTTAAATGCACAATGAACACATATGCCTGGATCTGCCATATTATGATATAGAATATCTCCTGCTATCATAGAAATTTTTATTGGTCTCACAAGCTGAATCTATACTCCAGATTAATGGAGTAGGTGGAGTTACTGGATTTTAAAGTTAGGAATGTGGATCTTTTTCTCTCCATTCTGTGTCAGGGTCTAATTAACGAATACATTCTATTCTGTTGTAAAATTAATGGCTTACTTTCTTTTCTCTTTCTGGCTGTAAAACAAATGTCTTACTTTCTTCTGTTGGCAAGCGTCTCTTCACCATTCCGTACAGAGGTCTTCATTCCGTTCTTCTCTTTATTTGGATCAAAAGAACAAGGAGGGCTTTGTGTGGGTGTTCTTTCTGGATGCCCACAAATCTTATTCACCTTTTAAATGGAAAACATTAAAAGACAGTTAGAAACTATGCTTCAGATTTGCTGAGAATGCAGCATTTTATGAGTCGAAAACAATGACACGTTCTTGCTTTTATCTCAAATAATAAACTTTAATACGTGTAATAATTTCCAGTTTTTCACACTAAGAGAGGATCAAATTATCCATAATAAATGGAAACCATAAAAAATTAATGTCATGTTCACAAATGCAGTATTTGTGTAGAAAACGTATAAAGTTAGGGAAATAAGTTAATAATGTGATCTGCTTATGAAAATATAACTACAGTTTATATTTTTATGTATGAACAATTATATACTAGTGTTGATTTTGAAATAAAATAATATGTTTTTGAATATGCACTATTTTTCTTAATGTGTCTAAGAATAAAAGCAAATATCTGTGCAGTATTTCTTTGGTTCCTTCTCAGAAATAACAATGAGTATGTTTAATGTGAACATCTTATTCTGCAATCTTTCTGTATCTTCTTCCTTATCTGGTGAGACTTTTTTCCACAGCATTATTACGGTCACATTTAAAAACAGTATTTCTCCAAGAATAAAATTCTCTTTCTAAAAATATCTATGTAGCAAGTATTATTTACTTAATTATTGCAAAAATTATTAATTTACCATGTAATATATCAAAAAGACTTGTACAGTAACCTGTACTTGAAGAGGAAAGTAATGTACCTGAAAATATATAAAACATTGCCCTAGGGTCAGGAAACTTTGATTCTTGTCTAATGTTTCTTTCCTTAGTGCTAAGAACTTGAAAACGTGACACGATGTCTTTGAAGTTGATTATCTGATATGTAAAACAAAAAACATAAATTGTTGCAAAATTCTTCATTTCTCTGAGTTTTCTAGACAATACCCATTAAAGAAAATATGTATTATATTTACATTTTACACATACTTATTTTCCTTCTAATAATTGCAAACCACATGTATTAAATATTATGAAATAAAAAATGATTAATCAAATTTTCCCTAACACTTTACAACCTGGAACAAAAGAAAAAGATTGCTCCCCAGTTATCAAAATGTAAATTATGGGTAAACCTGGGCATCAGAGGAAGACAATGGGTTCCTTCCCAGTTGGGGGTGATAGAAAAGAAGGTGTAATTCACAGACTATCCTGGGAAGGACTATTGGGATGAGGCTTTGAGCATCTGCTGCATTTGATGTATTGAGGTTTATTTCAATTCACTCAAATCATGAATAAATATTTACTGTACTCCATTATAAGTACTGCCCTAAAATATGAATAAAATGTGGCCCCATATACACCCCACTGAAATGAAAGCCATACATGCAAAACAGCCATTGCATTATTGCATGAATTATAAGAAAGCAGCAACACTGTAACACACAGAAAATGGGCCTATCCACTCTGTTTGAGGTGCTCAGGAAATTGCTTCAGGAAGTTGTGCTGAATAGAAGGCTAAAGGATGAACTAGAAGTTTGTAAGGTAGAATTAGAAGTTTGTAAGGACAAACGTTGCAGAAGAGAGTAAACTAGCAAAGAGCAAAAACTTAATTATACACATAGAGAGCAAAAGCACATAATCCAAGAGAGTACTAGAGCAAGAAGTAAGGATGTGAAAGACTTGAGAATACAAAGATGTGACTTAACTGCCACGCTAAAGAACTTGCTACAGCAAATGGACTGCAGGAAACAGTTTCCAAGCTGGGAAATACTTGCTACAAGAGCAAAACGATCATAGCAGCAGTGTGAGAAGAAAGAGAATTACAGGCCAGGGGAGAAAATTTAGGGCTCAAGGTCAGTGCCAGAAGCCAAAAAAAGGAAGCAGATGTAAGAGGTACTGAAGAGAGACAGACAGTAGCACCTGGAAACTGACAAGGTAAGTGATCTCCCAGCCAAGAATAATGAAGACAGGCAGAGGGAAAAATCTGAGAGGAAGTTGCCAAACAATATGGATCTGATATAGAAAATGGCTAAAAGCTTGATTTGCGTGGAAAGAAGGGGTCATGCTAGGTAACAGTAAAAGGAAAAGATGTTTGAAGTGTAGTTGGACACAGATTGTGGAAGGTAGGTTGGACATAAATCTTTGAATACCAGGCTAAGAAGTTTTATTTATTAGACAAAAATTCCTGTCAGTTGCTGAATGGAAACATAACACCAAATCTGGTGTTAGAAAATGCATCTGGCAGCATTATAAAAGTTGAATAGAGAAAACAAAACAAAACAAAAAATTCTTTAAGACAGGTAATGTGTAAACAGACTCCTCTAGCATCCCCAAGGAAGGGAATTTTAATTCTAAACTACAGTAGGGGCAGTGTTCATGGAGTGCAAGTAGAAGTAAAACCAACAGGATTTGGTGCGTGGTCATTAATTATGTAGGAAGTGAGGGCACTGTAAAGTCAAGGTATTAGAGGATTCAAAGTGAATTTCCAACCCTGAGACTAAAAATCAGAGTGGAGTGTAAATACATTAGTAAGGTGCTAAAGATTCAAAAAATGAAGTGGGGAGATCCTTCCTTGTTAACAAATCCTAGACAGTTCCTAGTAACAATAAGATGATAATGATGTAATTGAAAGTGGAAATGTCCAGAGTTAAGATCTCTTGAGCACTATGAGACATTTCAAAATAAAGGAGCACAGAGAAAGGTGATCAGAGTGTGTGATGGTGATTCAATGTGACTAGCTCAGGGCTTCAGGCAAGTTATGGCAATTGTATTAATCTCAGTTCTCATATTCTTGAAATTCAAGAAAATGCAACAACTTTGCAGTTATAAGTTAAAATAAAACTTATTCCACCCCAAGCCTCCCATGAAACCATATCTGCTATTGAACATACAGGGAGGAAGATGGAAAGCTGAAAAATACCAGCTTTCCCTGATCCCTGTTTTCATTACCACTTGCAATTTTGTTTACAAATGCAAAAGAAAATACATTAACCAGGGACTTTCAAGGTATCTTTTATTGTGTCTAAAGATACAAGCATATATGCTAGATTCCAATAAATACCAGTGAATTTCAAAGTCTTATATTTGTTGAGTTGCTATCAGAGAGCTCTGCTACACATTTTATTGAAAGACAGTAGAAAACCATCTGTCACCAGGACATTAGTTTGTCACCTTAGCTCCCCTGAGGTGAGCCAATTTGGACAGCCTATTTCAATACTAGTACCTTCTTGCTATTAAAAAAATAAAACCCTCACACTTACATTGACAATTTTTCATCTGTGACTCATGCTGCAATTTCTTTCTCTTTCTCCTCCCTGGTCTCTAGCCTTGTCTCCTGCAATCAGTCGGAAGTGTCTCCAAAACAAAATTGTTTTCCTCCCTCATGCTTATCAACTCCTGCTGTAAGTTCTATCTCTGGCTTCCCACTGATTTTCAAGTTCTCATCTCACCTTGAAATTACTCTCTGAGTTGCTCGTAACCCATGTCACTTCTCTCATTCTGATTAAGTGATGGTTTCAACAACTCCTTGTTGCTTAACTGACTTTCCTCATTCTCAAAGAAATCTTGGTATCACATACAAAGTATAAACTTGGCATTAGTTAGCAAATCATCAGAAACTGCATAGGGGACCACTCTGCAAGTGAAATAATAATAACTAGAATAAGGAACAAAGTACATTATGATCAAATATATTGTGCTTCAATATATTAAAACCTACTTTCAAACTGTCAAGAGGAAATATGCAATTCAACATTTTTCCCAATTTTAACAGATTTTTGTCTGTTTTCTCATGCTCAGTGCTCTTAAATTTTGTCGTTTGTTTGTTTGTATGGTACTAGGGAATGAACATAGGACTTGTGCACTGAGCCACATTCTCAGCCTTTTTTTAAAAAAATTATGATACAGGGTCTCATTAAATCAATAAGAATGGGTTCAAACTTGTGATCCTCATGCCTATTGCCTTGCCACAGAAGTGCTGGATTACAAACATGTACCACCATACCCAGCTACCCTTATGGTTTTAGAAGTTAATGAAGGATAAAATCCATCAAAAAAAAAAACCTCAGAATGAATAAAAGTTACCCAGACAGAGATGAAATCTATGATCTTAGCGTTATTCCGTAAAAACAAATTAGGAAAGAAGTAGGTAGAGCCAGACCTTGGGAGTTGGATCAGAAGATAAGAGGAGGAACAACAGCTAACTACCAGAATGATTACATTAGACTTCATGTTGCAGACTATGGTAATATAGGAATGATTAATGAGGAAATGGATCAGAATTACCAAGGTATGGTTTTCAGAAGATTTAGCAGGATTTTTTGACACAGCAGGAGCTAGTCCCATACACAGGATAATATTACTGAGGAAGAACAGTGGAATTAGAAAGCAAGGGGAAGAGAATGAATGGGATTTAGCTGCTGAGATGAGATAAGAAGCAGAGTCTATAGCTCTTGGCAGTTCTGGACATGATAACCAGAACATTATGGAACTGATAACTGATACATGGATTTTAGAAGCAGTATCAGTACTTGAGATGACAGGATAATTCTCTTTAGAATTTTTCTCTAGAGTGATTTTAGAAAGCAATTTTAAATGTTGGATTAGAGATTTTAAAAAAAACAAGTTAATCTAAGAATCATCTGCAAACAATAAATGAACCTGTAGAAATGGACGAGAGTACAAAATGTATATAGCATGTAAAGTTCAGCAGAAAAAAATCTTTCAGAGGCAGAAGGAAAAAGAAAACTCAGATGATCTACCTCCTTCTCCTGCCTGAAATAAGTAGGAGGAAGAGTATTTAATGTTTACATCAATAAAAGTAAAAATAAGTGATTATAGAACCATGCCCTAAAACTAGAATGAGCACCAGTGATACACAAGCTACTTAGAAGTTCAAGGCACAAATAACTGCAGAAACTAGCTGTGAAAAAGATATAAAACTGTAACCAGAATATCACTTTTAAAGTACTACTACAGTCTAGGTTTGCAACAGGGAACATACATGTAGGGAGGTGTAAGTTATTGAGAATCCATACAGCACGATCTTTAAGTGTAAGTGACCTATGGAGAACGCTAAATTTGTTCAAGGTACCCAGTTCTTAGGGACAAATGAATAAGGCTATGGTAAAGTTCAGTGTGAGAGAAAATACTGTCTCTTGCTTGGAAGGACTGCGGATATATTTAGTGTGTAGTTAGCAAAGAGTACAGAAGGGGTCTTTTAAAAATATTTTCTTGGAGGCACGAACTATCTGAGCTTCAGTTGCTGGATACTCTGTCTTCTTCCATCTCTGCTCCAATTTTCCAGAAACTGCCTCTAAACAGAGTTTCTGCTAGTCATCTTTTAAAAGTTCCTCTCTAATTCCTACAATATTTCAAAGTGAGGTAAAGAAGGAACAAAAAGAGAATCAGGGAAGGAGAGCAAGAAAGAGAAGAATAGTTTAATCATCTTCCACTGGGTCCACTGTGAGCAGGGATTTTAGCCTGTGATACTAATTTTGTACATCTAAAAACTAATCCACCAGAGGGAGCTTCTGCATTCGAGCCCTATTCCTCATGGGTAACTAAACTTACGTATGGGTCCAATTGAAATCATTTAGTTCAGGACTCCTAAGAAAAAACCCAACTTGTTAGCAGAAATAAATAGGTGATGTGATCAAAAAATGTGGTTAATGTTTAATATTTTAAATAAGCCCCTCTTGTGAGTGTCTTTAGTTATGCTCTTGTGAGTGGCTGCCTCAGTGTCCTGAACTGATTAAACATGTTCAGCTTTTAGAAATATTTTGGCTTTGGGGGAACACTCAGGAATAAAAATATGCCAGGTCTAATGAGTAAGGTGGGTAAGGATAGACTATAATTTTTATTTTAGAGAAATTGCCACAAACTTTTTGAATCATTTTGGGATATGAAAGCAGCCACAACAAAACAATCATGAAAAAACTTCCAGAACTGCTTCAGAAAGTAGTAACAACTACAAGATACATATGTTCAAAATGATAAGGAGTATTTTGATGGAGGTTAATGGCTATGTGTCGTCCCATAATAATTTTTAAATTTTGTATTTAAATATTTACTGTATTTATTGATCATGTCAAAAATGTTTAAGTACATAAAATCTTTATAAAATTGTGTCTTTTAATGAAACTACTCCACTGACGCTTTAAAGCAAATACACTCAAATGAAAAATGGAAAACCAACCCATAACTTCAGTGTGGCGTGTCCTGAGTCAGCCATCTTGTACTTAGGAATAGATTCTAAAATCTACCAAGAATTTCTCTGATTGCCCTCTTTCTCCCATTCCCATCTGTGCTAGGTTTTCATTGCTATGACCTGACATAAGCAACTTAAAGCAGAAAAGATGTGGCTCACAGTTTGAGATATTGCAGCTCATGCTCACATGGTTTCACTCTTTCTGAACCTAGGAGGTGAGGAGGGGAATTATGATGGACAGGCATGGCAGAGGAATGCTGCCTACCTCATGATGCCCAGGAAGCAGGAAGAATGGCAAAGCCAGAAAGCAAGACAAAATACAGCCTTCGAAGTTATGCCCCAAGTTAATTGATTCACACTATTAGGATTTACCTCCTAATAAGTCCATCCAACTATGATCGCCACCAACAGATTAATCCAACAATGATGTTAATGAGCTCTTGGGGGACACTTTAAACCACAGTACCTACCTTCTTTCCCTTCTTTCTTTTTCTCCCTTCCTTCTTTTTTCCTTCCTTTTTTTCTGTATCTTCCATTCTTCCTTCCTTTTCTTCCTTTTTTTCTATATGTATTGATTCCAGTTATAGGAACATATTAATTTATCAAGTTCTGAGGACAGAAAGCCAATCATGTGGATTTTCATCCTTATTTAATTATGGATTACAATACTGTCAAATCACTTGTGAATCTATTGTTTGTGAAGTATTGTTCTGAGACAGAAATACAGCAATGAATTTTCTCATAAAGAGTTTATATTCTAATGATGAAACTGAAATTCTAGCAAAAGGCTTTATTTATGTCTTCACTAATTGTCTCAGGTCCCTGATACAGGATGGGTGGTAATGGGCATCAAATGTTTCTATCAGGTAGTCAAGAAAGACTTTTTTAGGAAGTAGTATTTCAATTGTGCTCTAAATGAAGATAAGAAGCAGAAGGAAGGAAATCACAGGAAAAGCTTATACGCAGGCAGAAATTATAACAGGTCTGCAAATACAGGGAAAGATGTTCACTGCAGATGGAAAATGACAGCTAGTACTAGGACAGAGGGAGACGAGGTCAAGGAGAATGGCCATTTTGTGGCTCATATAACACTTTGTCAAAGGGTGAGTGTGTGTGCTATGTGAGCTAGGAATGCTTGAACAGTACTAAGTGTGGTGATAATTGACCTTTTCATCTTTTAAAACCATCATATTGGAGAGAAGTTTGGACAGGACATGAGAAAGTGATGGACACCACAGAAATACTGAGGTCAGATATGGAAGTTTTTGCTCTGTTTCAGATAATGCTGGCTTTGCTGGGGTGGTTCATAGGGACAGAGATTCAACTGAAAGACGTATATGTTCTGAAGACAGAGATACCAGGACTTGAATACAGCAGCTGAAAAAAAAATGTATCTCAGAACTGACTTTAGTTATCTTTTGTCTGAAGCAACTAGGCAACTGTTGGTGTCATTAAATATTGTGAAGATGACTAAGGGAGAAATTAAAAGGACATGTATAGCTTCCTATGAATAGTATTCCTCCACGAGCAGCTGTCATGTAGCTTTTCAGTGATAGGAACTGAAAACTCAAGGGAGAAATCAAGCAAGACAGGCAAATGCCGTTATCAAGAGCGTGCAGCTAGGATGAGAAGATACAGAGAAGGAATGCTGAGAATGGCTTTCTGGGCATGCCAGCACTTAGATGGGAAGAAAAAGAAAGGTTAGGAAGGGTTCAGAGAAACTGTCAAGCAGGAAAAAGAATCCCAGGAGAGCAGGTACCTTAAAAGACAAATGAAAAAAACATTCTTATATAACGAAGAAATGATTAAACATGTCAAAAACTACTAAAAATTCAAGTAAGCTGAGGAGTAAAATTTAATCACTGTATCCATTGAGGAAAAGAATCATTGGCGATTTGTAAAGATGGCAATTTTGGGGGAGAGAAAGGAGATACAGCATAATCACCCATAATGCGGTCACAGGTCAAAATAAATACGAAAATCGATACTAGGAAATATGCAAAGAAAGACTTTGTATGTGGGGTTCCAGAGAAGGCATGGAGATAAGTCTTCGTTTTATTTTTTGTTGTAGGACAGAAGCTATTGCATGGTGATATTTTTAATAACCCAGACTCAGTTTCAGCTTGATCCAAGATACATCTATTCCCCTCTACCCCAAAAAAGTGAGATGAAATTTTTCATAGTGTGGAAATATCAAGGAGACATGAAGTTTTAAAAAAGAAAGAAAGAAACTTGAATTTCGAATGTTTTTCCTTCTACAGTCACCCATAGCTCATCAGAATTGTGTTCACATGGATTGAAAGTGGTAAATCATAAAACACAGAATCTAAGACAGGATGACAATACGCAATGTATATACCATTGTTGCCCCTATTGATGTGTTTTGAAATTTTAAGTTAGTTTTTTTTCTTTTTCTCCTTGAAATGAAATGAATTTTGGGGAAAAAAAGAATTTAAAACAGAAGTAAAAGCAACAAATAGAAAACGAGGGACAAGGCGAGGTGTTCCGAACATTTCTACACAATAAAATTATTCTGGATTAAAAGCACAAGAATAAATCACCTGGAATAATAGAAAAAGAAAGCCATAAATGTGCAGTATTTGATTTGCATAATTCAGAGATATTTCAAGTATGGGGAATGGCTTTGGGAAGATGGAATTAGAGATAGGCTGAAGTTGTCAGATATGTAGATTGGATTAAGGAGCATAAATAATCCAGCAGTTTTGGGATCTTATGGGCCAACTGATGGAAATGGGAAAGCAAGGCATAACAGGGTTGATCCTGGAAATATGAGCAGTTGGCCATGTCAGATTTCCAGAGAAAATGTACTTTCTTTAAATAATTCGCTGTAAACTATGTCCCTATTTTTCGACATTTTTAAATGAACATACTTAATTAACTGTGAACATACAACGATTTTGTATTTTGGAACCTCTAAAATATAATTATTTTTTCTCTAAGTTGTGTGACGGATCATTGATAATGGCAATAAAAACTAAAACTACAATATGTTTTCCCGAGTCTCTAATTACTTTTCTTTGAGGAGTTTATAATCTAGTTAAGAAGATTTGATTTCCAAGTGTGACACAAACTGATAAACAGACAAATTCAATATAGTATGAATAATGTCTCAATAGGGTGTAAAGGATTTGCCAAATGAATGTTGTAAACCATGAGGGGTATAGGAAACTTCATAAAGTAACTGTGAACAAGGGGCACAGAAAATGGTTTTATATAAACTGTGAATCACCGTGGAGAGGGAAAGGAAAGAAATTTCACTTTGAATAAAGGACTAGGGGTGGCAAGGGATTCTAGAAAGTGGATGTTAGCTTGGCTCTGCTAGGAAAAGCTCATTCAATTGTGGTTTTCAGTATGGACTCTGGGACAATATATTTTTTTTCTTATGTGATCTTTGGGTTTTATGAGACACGAACGCCCCAAGACTGTATGATATTCCACAAACCACTGGGCTCTGTGACAGAAGTGAATTGGTCAGTCTAAAGAAAACCACAGAGAAGAAAGGAAAAGCAATTGATTATCAAGTGTATTAATAGGATAAATTGAAATGGGGCACATAAAAAATGGAAAAGATCATTTCACTTATTACTGAGAATAAAAATACTTAATTGAAAAGGCAAATTTAAAATAAAATAATAGATTAAAATATGAAGGAGAATATAACAATATTGACCATATTTTCCCCTTTATGGAAGCTGAAAATTTTTGAAGATGTTTTAGAAATGTCGTGAGTTAAAGGCAGAAAACGTTGAAGCAAAGGCTGTTTTCGGTGTATCTTGCTCTTCCACTTTCCCTCCCGTGCCTGGAATTTCTGTTCCTCCAGAACGGATCTCACTAGCTCTTCCAGGAACAGATGCGAACGCCTCCTCGCAGACCTCTCCACAGTCCAAGCTCTAACCCTTCCTTCCTTCAGGCTCGCAGCAATGTTCTGATGATACTGTTTCTCTGATCCACCTTTGGTGGTTCTTGCCTTTCCTAATGAGTGCAAACCAAAGCATTTCATGTGAATTTACAGCTGAGCCTCAAAACTTCCCAGCACTCCTCCTTAAACATGCTGTGCTTCAGCTAAATTGTGTTACTTATGGTCTCCAGAGTTACCCTGCACTTCTCAGTCTGTATACGGTTCCTTTTTTCAAACTGCCTAAATATTACAGCCTTTCAAGTTTGAGTTAAAATATCACCTGTAAAATTAAATTGGCCTTCAACTCTCAATTTGAAGTTATTTATCAAACTTATAAGTACTTTGTTTGCACAACCCCAGTAGGATTTGTCCTACAGTTGTCTGAAGTAGAGCACAGGAATGATTTACTTTGGTTGTACTTTTTTAGTTATTCTCAATAGCTATCAATTCTGCATCCAGCACAGTTGATATATATTTATGCAAATGAACTAATAATTGTATTGTTTACTCATTTCTTGGAAATATTCAAAAGATCCAGAGAACAAATAAATATCTTTTCATAGAGTATTCAAATCATAATATTGTGTATTTTTACTTAACCACAGTGAAGACTTCTGAACTTTTCTCCTTTTCTTATTTTTCACATCCATTATCTATATTGTGAACACTCCATATAACATTCATATGTCATAAAAGTGCATGATTAGAAAGTGTTAGGGTTTGTGTTCTGATGCCCTCCACACACACTGCCAAGCCTCATGCAATCATGGTGGCAGCTGACTCTAGTGTTTCTGATTGGTCCATTGTCTAGCACTGGGACTGGCAGTGTGAGTGCTGCACCCAACATACAATGTAAGGGCAAGAAGGAGGCCTGCTTTTCCTCGTTTGCCCTGCTGCCCTTGTCCCTGGCAACCCCATGAACAGCTGCCCTTCCTTGGAGCCAGCTGGATAGGGACTGAAACCTCAGAAACTTGTGAGCTAAATAAACCTTTCCTTGCTTCACTTTGGGTGTCAGGTACTTTATCTCAACAATAAGAGAAAAGTAACCAAGACAGAATAAAAAATCATTTCAACATATTTAGTAGGCAATTGCTTAATATTTAGAATATTTGAAAAACTAAATATCAAATGTTGGGAAATGTGTGAGGAAGCAGATGATCCATTGACTAGAGGACACATTCCAATGGTCCTTTGGATATATAACTATCATTTTGTATGGATAATGAACTATCTAAAAATTGCTAGTGTAAATCAAGAATACCAGAGATACAGATGATTACCTCAGCTGTATTTCCTATCAATTCTGTGTGGAAATAGACTATTTTTTTAAAGTGAAGAGAACGTTTAGTCTTCTATTTTTATATGGCTTTGCCCAAAATAAATGTAATTAAATCAAATGCACATGGATTTTTCACAGGAATTCTGTTTCCAGACTGTATTCCTAGAGCCCACGCTAACTTTTAAGGTAACTAATTCCCTGATGTCATGGACCAATCTGGGGAGGATCATAGCTGCTAATGCTATTGGGCTGTATCTTCAACTTTTTCCAAAAGTAATTTGATTCGCTTGTGACCAAATAAAAGCACCAGATGAAGCCCAGTTAAGAGATTATCAACTCAGAAAATGAGGAAACACACATCTGAGCAGCATTTTCTAAAGCATTTTTAGAAAGAAAAAACAAACCTGTAACATGTCCAGGGAAAGAAAAAAGGGTTTCTTGTATACTCAGTGTAGGTAGTGGAGTTCTAAAGAGTAGATTATTAACACTTCGGACATAACCTACAGTCACACAACAAACTGCAAACTCTAGCAGATGGATATTATCTTTTTTACTCAAACTTAAAATCATGTAGCATTTTTTTCAAAAAAATCATAGTAACACCTAAAAGAATACTAATGAACTGCCAAAAGATAGTTTTAAGAATTTCTTCGATGACCCATGGGTATTCTGTATACAAGGCACAGACTTACAGAATCTAAAGCACATTTAAGTTGACAGTGGAGACTCAGTCCTGTGCCAGGCCCCAGAGCAGCCTCTGGCTGTCTGGTAGCCTGACTAGTACATGCAATAGAAAAGCCCGAATGCCTGGTGATTGCATTTTAAACACACAACTGGAAGGTGAAAGGTATGATGTTGGACTACTCCCACACTTATTCACACAAAACTGTGTGTACCTCCATGATGATTTGCTTATAATACTATTTTTCTTTTGCCCTTATTTCCAATAGCCTAATTTGATAAATGCGATTTTGTCTGCACTTAAAATAAATGCAGATATAATATTAATAGTGTCAAATCATTTATCTGTATAAAAGATTAAATGGAAATAATTTAGTGCCTTCAATTAAAAGAATTATAGATTATCACAGCTGTCTTGCTGTGTCCCCATGGGAGGTAGTCATTTCAGTTTCAGTGAAAAACTATAAATGACTGAAATTAAATCTAATTTGGTGCATTACATCAAGAAGTTTCAACTTTCCAATATGAGGTCACTTCAGTTCAGCAAATATTGCCAGACATTTTAATAGGAGTCAGGGATAAAGAATGAAAAGACCCAGTGAATTCTCTAGACAAACTTCCAGTTTTAGTGGTGAGGAGGACACAGTAGAAGAATATTCAGCGTAACACAGGGTAAGGAGTGGTCGCTGAAGCACTCCACACACCCACTTCAATCCATCCAGAACAGCATTCAGTGGGGGCGAGTTAGGAGGCATGGATGAGCTGGATAAATGAGGAGTACTCTCCGCATGTGGTGAACCCCTGCCCCACACTAAAGAGCTTATAGTCTGTCACACACACACAAAGAAAGTCAATCTGGAGACAAATGAATTTAAAACCAATTCCCACAGCCTAGCTAATACATGAGACAGGCCAGATTTATTCAGTTGATCAATAGATACTAATTGAAAAGCTTGTATATCAATACACAAACTCAAGGGATGTAGTGATACGTACAAGCAACAGCCTGTCTTTGATACCTACAGTTCAGTATGAAATATAAACAAATAATAAACAACTTCATACGTACAAAATATTATAAAGGAAAAGGCACATCATTACCAGAGTGTATTATAAAGTTGCCTACCATTTACTTCTAAAGTCAAGGAATATTTCTGTAGTTATTTATATCTATAATGACACAAAAGCTGAGGAACTGTATTAGCATTAAAGATGCTGGAGTGGATCCTCAATGGAGAGACTATTTCATTCAGAAAAACTTAACCAACAAGTTTCAAGAGGGTGGAGGGTATAGCTCATCACAGCACAGAGCCTGCCCAGCAAGCACAAGGTTCTGCGTTTCATTCCAAGTACCAAAATAGATAAATAAAATAAGTAAGTAAGTTCGCTGAAAAACATTAGCAAACACAGCTTTCTGGGCTGGAGATACAGCTCAGTGGCACAGCACCTATGGCACAGCAAGTATGAGTGAGGGCCTGAGTTCAATTCCCAATGCCAAGAAAAGAAGAAGAAGAGGAAGAGGAAGAAGACTGCTACAGGAATCAGGGGAACTCTGGCATGGCTAATTATTAAGAGTTGGCTGGAAGTGGTAGTGGACTCCAAATTGTGCAAACTTCTAAAAGCCAATAAGCTTTCAGCTTTCACTCCAAGGCCCACCCAACAGCCATTGGAAGATGTTAGGTTTAGTCTGTTTCACATTTTAGGAAGACTATCCTGACTTCTTTGTAGACAATAAATTAAAAGTGCTAGTACTGCAATTAAAGGCTCAGTAGGTATCTATCTATATTCAACTGTGCCTCACACATTAAAAACACTCAATATGTATTAGTTGAATGAGTGAATGAATGAATGAATGAACATTACCCTATTTATTTTTATCTGATCCCAAAATTCTTAAATGACAAAAACAATTTTTCAAGGTCTGAACGTTCACCATCTGTGGGGAAAACAAAACCTTTAATATATGGGAAGAATTTTATCTCTGAAGGACATTGTAGCATTAAACACAAAATGTTTCTAAAAACATATTTGATGTGTCATTGTGGATGGCAAAAAAAGACATATGGTTCCTCCAGAGTTCCCAAAGCCTCCAGAAAATATGCCAAGGAAAAGAACAAAAAGAACAGACATACAAACAGAAATTATTTACTGAAATATACTGATTTTCCATTTATATGAGTTAATTATCAAAATTATATACAACTTTTTACAAGGGTAATTTTACTATTAACTGTATTATTTTCATAAATTTTATTGCTACATAATTTATGTACCATAAAATTCACCTTCTTTAATTTTATAATAATTTTATAATAATTTTGGCACACTCTTCCTACCCCACAAGAAGAATCTACATTGTACTGGCAGTGATTCTATGTCTTGCTGTGTCCCCCCAACTCTTGGGAATCACTAAATTACATTCTGCCTCAGTGGGTTTGCTATCCTGAACTTTTCAAATTATTAGAATGATATATGTAGAATTTGGAGACAGACTTATTTCTCCCTACTTGCTTCAAAATAGTACACTGAGAGACGTATAATTGCTGACAAGGTTCTAGCCTCCCGTCCTGTCTAAAAAACACAAAACTCAACTCAGCTAATTTTACGTTCTAGAAAACAAAACTTAAGTATGACCATTCAAAAATGGCCAACTAATCTCTAAGCCTACCGGTCCACTTTCACCAACTGAATATTTTCTTTGTCTTAGTTTTGGGATAAACCCCTATAAAAATGTTCTTAAAATCTGCACTTCTCGAATCAACGTCTTAGAATTCCAAAATGCCTGTGTTTATGCCTTCCCATATGTTTTCAAGGTCCAATCATATCATGTGTCAATACCACATCTTGTATTGCCCAATAATATGTCTGTGAAACAATGTATTTATCCTCAGTTGATAGACATTTAGGTAGTTTTCCACCAGTTTTTTTTCTGATAAATGCTATGAAAAACATTAATATGTACTCTTTGTGGACATATATATTATTTTGTACACATAAATAGGCATGGAATTTTTGGATCATACAATAACTCCAGATTTAACAGTTTTAGGAAATGCCAAACTGTTTCCCAAAATGCCTTCAGCCTTTTGTACTCTCTCTAGCAATACAGGAATGCAAAATCTCCCCCACTTCACCAATACATGTCACTGACTATGTTTTGTACTAAGCCATGCTGCTGAATGTGGATGGATAATTCATTTTTTCACTGTGGTTTTTATTTAGATTTCCCTCAGGTCTAATGATGCTGAATATCTTCACATGCGTGTTGGCCACCTGTGGATTTTCTATGAAGAATGCTTTTTCAAAACTTTTGGCTATTCTTTTTTCTTGATTGGCTTTAAGAACTGTGCGATTGTGTTAATCAATAACACTAAAAGTTAATGTAGGCATTAACTTAGAGTATGTAATATTCGAAAAGGTAGAAATACTGTTTGGAAGCAATGCTTCTAGAAGGCCACCAAGCTGTTGGATTGTATTTCTAAAATTTTTTGTACTCTACATGTTCTATCTCCAATTTCTGTATATATTTTATGATGCTTTTATCTTAGTTTATTGTTACACATATGGTGCCCCTAGTTAGCATATTTTAATTAGCAGATGTTCATTGTAGATTGTGTCCATTACTATTATAAGTTACTCCTTATTTTAATTTCAGTTTGGGTTTTCCCTTTATGCATTCTCTGAGGGAAACCTCCGTACTGTTGGTGGACTTGCTGATTCTGCTGATTTGAACGTGGCTCTGGGGTGGGGATGTGACCCAAGGAAGAGTCTTCAGACGTCAGCACATGCTGCAGGAAGACCCAAGGGAGGATTTTTTTCTTTTCTTTTCTTTCTTTCTTCCTTCCTTCCTTCCTTTTGGGGGGAGGTGGAGATGTAAAAGTACTTTTAGTTAATAACTGGGGTTACACACATAAAGCATTATACATTAAGAAACCTAACAATAACAATACCCAAAACAAACAACAGATGCCCCTATTGCCAACTTTAAACCTCAAACCAGTATCTGTTGAACTGACACTAATACAGAACATGTGAATCTGAGTGACAATCAACTTTGCTGAAGAACTAATCATGAACTGAGCCTTTTCCTAGGTAAGAACGCATGCTAACTCACAGAAGCACCAACACACTCTTCACCTCTCTAAGTTTCTGAAAGATGCCTCCCAGTCTTTGTCTACTTTTGTTCTATGCCTACTCCTTGTAAATATATTCCTTAAACACATGGCCAGTTCTCTCATGCTATTAGAGATCAGCAGCACAGGGTACTGGTTCTCACACAAACTATCATCCAGGATATTACAGAACAGGGCTCAGGTTCCAGGCCAGGTAGACTCAGTCTTTGCCGTTCTGTCAGCTTCAGCCTGATCTTCGTTTTATAACTCTGGTTTACAATGTGAGGCTGATCAGGCACGGTGGTGCACACCTATTGTCCCAGCTTTTGGGAGGCTGAGGCAAAAGGTGTGTTCAACGCCAGCTTGGACTGTATAACAAGACTTGTCTCAAACAATCAAAAATAAATAATTAAGTACATACAAACAATAATGAAAAAACATGGGGCTGGTTCATGCAGTGTGTATTTTGATACGAAGTGATTTCAAACAGAAAAAAACATTCAAAGAAAGATCTACCATATTATTATGATAATTCAGCAACAAAGATTGTATAGATAAGCTACACAATTCGTATAAAGACTTCAGCAAAAGAAAAGAAGTTCTATTTGTTTCTTATTAAACTGGATAACGGTGAGCCTAGTAACAGAGCGGCCTACCTTGCTAACCCTTTGGGACAGTGTGCTTCAGAAAACACATCAGACAAATGCACCAATCCTGATAGGATTCTGAGAAACTACACAAAGAAAGACCTTCAGTCACCTGGTCCTTTAGGCTTTTCAGTTATGTGATTTCATAATTACTGCCTTACTGGTTGGAGGAATGGCAAAATAAATTTAAATTTCTGTCTCTTCTCAACAATAACAATAATAACAATAACAAACTCCATCCATTACAAGCAACCTATGTTCTCATGACTCTTTTTTTTAATATGTTAGGTCAAAGTATGATTTTTAGAAGAAGCAAAACATGTGACTCTAAAACAAATACATAATGAGCATATGTGAAGGATTTAATTTTTTAGTGATACAACAAGGACCATAACAAAGTGGCTTCAAAGGTAAATGCCTGAGATTACCACTGTAGTATCTGAAAGATGAAACACTGGACTATTATTCTAATGTTAGAGTTAGTGCATGTTCAGGTAAATAAAGCATTAAGAGTGTCCATTTTCTGAATTCGATAAATGTCTCAAAAGGGGCAGAGAGCAGAATGGCAGGTGCCAAAGGATGGAGTTGGGTGGAGGAGCTATAGAAATGCGTTGATCAAAGGAGAAGGAGTTTCAGATATGTGGGAACAGTAACTTCTACAGATCTATTTTGCAGCATTTGTACTGTAACTAATCAAAATGTCTTGCATATTTGGTATTTCAGTGTATGTGCTGCTAAAGTGAGTACTGTCTAGTTTTATTTGAAAACTCCAGAAATATTTCAAATGTTCTCACAACAAAAAAAATATGTATGTGAGTGGTGAATAAGTTAATTAGCATGATTTAATCATTCCACTGTATACATACATCAAAACACCATATCAAGCACCAGAAGTACACATAATGTTGTTAGTTAAAATCAATTTAACTTTTTAAAAATTAAACTGTTAAAAAATCACAAAAAGTTGGTATATTATCAATTTAACCCAGAAACACAGCAGAGGATATTTCCAAATCAACTAAAAGTATCAGCGATACATATGAAGAACTACACATTTACTAAGTTTGAGCAGAAGTTATTTCCCCAAAATTCAAAAGAATCATAGGGTACAATTCAAAACTTTTATACCCAGGAGAGAAAAAGCTTATGATAATGTGGTAAGAGGTCTCCGTTAGCTCTGAGAAATCTCAACAACTTAATAAAAACAAACACATGCCTGATACAATTAATTGATGAAAAAATAGAAGTGATTTATTTTTAGCAATATTTGATTTTTTTGCCTTTTTATTGGTACAATTTAGATATGCATAATGATCACATTCATCATAGGGAATTTATGCCTGTACATGAAATATCTTGATTCTTTTTTCCCCATTCCCCTCCCCTCCATTCAACCCCTCTTTCTCTCCTTATTTACAAAAGCTTTAATTCCATTTTTCTCTTCTCTTCTCTTGTTTTCTTGTCCCTTCCTTCTCTTCCCCTTACCCTCTCCCTTTCCCCTTCTTATCTGAATACTTTTATCTTCAGTTGTTCTCTGTAACATGCTACAATGTAATGCCTTCAAGACAGAGGGTAAGTCACATCTTACATGCATCTTAGCCTGCATGTATTTGAGGGTTGTTATTTTGTCCTAAGTAGGACAGAAGAAAAGGTCAGGGATGAAACAGAGTAAGAGCCCTCAAATATGTGCAGGCTAAGATGCCCATGACTTACCCTCTGTCTTACATTGTAGTTTAAGACAGATAACAATTTAGGATATAAGTGCTCAAAACTTCACAATGACTAGAGCTATCCACAAACATAGTGAATCACTGTGTTAGGAAAACGTCCGCTAGATTCTGTTGTATAGATCCGGAGTCATTTACAGGACACATAATAATTTTTCTTCTCTTAAGAAATTAGCTAGAAATAAAAAGTATGATTATCAGTGCTGACTCTCATCTAATTCATGTCACAATCTTTCTGTCAAAAGTAAAATAAAAAATTAATCATGTAAAACCTCTGAAGTCCCATGAAATATTTATCTAAAAATTACTGAAGCTTGATTTTTTTCATGTGCTCTTAACGAACTCTGGAGTCTCCTTTCATGTGCTACGTGGCTCTTAACTGGTCCTCAGCACTGTCAATCATTTAAACATTCGGAGAGGGTGGGGAAAGGCCATGTTGAATCCACCCACTGCCACCACCCTTCCACCTCATGATGGCCAATTTGCAGATGACCAATCTCCAGAAGATGAAGGATTCAGATCTAGTCACACAAGTGAAGAAAATCCCTGCAAACAGAGGCTAAAAATATTATAGCTTAACACACTATAGAATTCATTTGAATAGAAAATCAGTGGACAGTAAAATTACCCCTGACTTATCTCCAATCAAAAATCACCGCACTCCATATCAAGGGCAAAAAATGTGCCTGGCATTGAAAAAGAAATCACTAATCGTACTATAAGATGCAGGCACTTCTATAAAGCAAGTTCCCCATCACTATTTAGTCCCCAGAAATGACTGCATAAAAAGCTTTAAAAGTGACCACTGCATGGAATGCTGGTGTGGACCAGAGACTTTCTAATGGCCTGATAAATCTTCCCTCTCTTCTTTATTAGTTCAGACTTTTCTATTCTGGGTAAGTCTACTTCGGCTGAAATCATTTTGAACTGCCTCTTACTCTAGAAACTAATCTTTCCCCCTATGATTGTTATTACTTCAATTCTTACAGCTTTTCCTCTTTGTTTGTCTAGTTTCAAACATTTTCCTGAGTGGCCAGCACAGTACTAATCACATAATCACAATATCATCAAACCAAACAGGTTTTCAAACAATTAGGTAAAAGTAAAAACAATACCTTCAAGATATCATGAATGAATTTTCAGTGAAGTTTCGCCAAACCATGCACAGACAGTCCATGAGCTGGCTGACGTACAGCCTCTGGTCACCTTTTACTTTGCGGTGGCCAAAGTACAAATATGTACACAGATAAGAGCACCATTAAAAAGTGTATTTCAGAAACAACACCATCTCAGAGTTTTATATGTTTTGGATCCTGAGACAACTCTAGAAGTTTTATTTTATTTATTCTGATCTCCTATCTGTCTGAAATATATGTATTCTGATCTGTGCCAAAGCCCAAGTAGCAAAGTACATATACAACATAAATTTCAAAATAATTAGTCACTCTTAAGTTACCGTAGGAACCAACCTTCATAGCAACATATTTCACCCTGAGTAAGAAAGTCCTTTCTTTCTAACAGTCTTCACCTTCCAGGCTGTGATTTCACAGGAAGGAGTCTTAAAGTTCTATAAACTATATAGAATATTTTACGCATCTTTATGTGTCCATCGATATTTTTCTGGAAAGAAGAGCTTATTGGATCATTATGTCTGCGGTAATGTCTTGGCCCCTATACATATATCAGTCTGACATTTTTGTATCATGCAAAATTCCCAACCAATATAGTACACTGACTGCCATTAAGCCATCATTAGCTTTTGTCAAGTTCAAGAGCCATATTTACTAGAAAATATATTATATTTCATTTAAATTATCTTAACTTGGAATGGCATTATATTTCAATAGGGTTGCTTTAGCTACTGAGCTTGTATTTTGCTCCAAACTTATTCATTCTCTACTCTGGATTTATGAAAAATCCCATACACAATATTTTAAGAAAACATATACCACATTGTTGAAGAAATACAACAAATTTTTTTGCCAATATCTAATTAATCTACCCTAGCATTTTAATTTTTGCTTTCAACTTTTATATAAAATATAGTTGAAATATCTGTAACACATTAAAAATTTCCTAGCTTACTTTTTATATATTTAGATAAATATTGGTGTATATAAAAGTGATGAGATATTCATATTCTTAGTGGCCAAAGCACATTAGTATGTACATTTCACTTAAATTCAAATGTTATGGAATCTAGGATTTTAAAGTGCATGATATACTAAGTCTAAAGTAATTTGGATACCACCAGCTGAATATTTACTAATGTGTGTATGTAAAAGAGGTGAAACAAAGGTTATCTATAAGAAAATATTGAGCTGGACATGTATTCGGGGAAATTATGTTACAGATTTTACAGAATTTACAGTAACTCTTTTTTCTAAAATTAAATAGAATCAATATTCATCTGAGTTCCCTTATAGCAGTTGTTCAGTTATGTTATGTCAAAAGACTGAAATTAATGTAAGACCTGTGTTCTCATTTCTTTGATAAGTTAAATTGATTAATTGCAATGACAAATAATTAAATACAATTAACAGAAAATTTAATTTCAAATTATACACAATTTTATTTACAAAGTGAATAATTTATTAATCAGAGGATGACTTATTTCTCTACATGAGTGTATATCCAATCATATACACACACATATACAAGTCCAACAATATTAAACATGTGTCTAAACACATATTTTGTGAAACCCTCATTTTCCCTTATTTAAAGAAAATCTTTGCAATTATATGCTCACAACAAATTATTTAAAATACTTTTGAGCTCTATACCCTCAACACTTTCTTTAAACTCTACACTCTAATGAGATGTTTACTTTGAGAGCATTTAAGACACCAGAGAATTAATGAACTCTTTATTACATGATGTGCTAATAATGAGTAGTGTCTGAAGACTTACTGTGTATGAGATACGAATCCAAGCATCAAAACTTACTTTATCCCATCAAAAACTCTACCACAAAGACACTGCCAGTGCCGCATTTAACCACACAGGAAGCAGAAGCAAAGAAATTAAATAAGAAGTCCAAACTCACAGCTCATCAGCGATACAAAAAGACACAGACAACAGCCCAAAACTACACCCTGTGCCTTCAGTCTCTACTCTTTTCTGGCTCTGTTTCTGTTTCACTAAGGTTTTTCTTAACCCACAACATAGCTGCCAAATTTAAAAAAATAGTTTATTGTGTATTAGCTTTTGTTTCTTTAAAGCTTTCCAAGTATAAGATATTCATGATTTTCTCAAGAAATGAAGAACATTTTTTTCCAGTTGAAATTCATCCAGCAGAACCATGATGAATCTCTATGGGTTTCTTAAAGTGGAGATACGTATTTACCGAGAACCAGGCTTGGTAGTACTTGATTTCACAGATTGTTTTGGAAATGTGAGAAAGTCATTTGCCAGCTATCCATTAATTTAGTTTGAATTTGTTATATTTATTGTGTGTAAACTGGTTATCAAAGCTTAATAAACAGCTTATAAATCACTTTGAGGTTGGCAGAAATAAATATTAATGAGTCAGTTTTCAAGGAATTAAAAGTCAGTTATTTTTCTTTTATTTGCCCATAAGTAAAAATGAGGATCTCAGTTGTTTTAGTTAGAAAGGAAGCTAAAATTTATTAGGGATAATTAATGTTTCTCAAGATATCCATGGACTATTTATTATATGAAATCAAACTATTTGCTTAAAAAAACAGTGCTGTCTGATAATTCACCAAAGAGTTTCATACAAGATAAGCTGGAGTAAAACTTATTAATAAAATGCCTACTGAATTCTAACACTTGGAGATATCAAAGTAGAAAGCCTGCTCCAGGCTGGCCTTAGCAGAGGGAAGAAAACAAGAAACGCATCAAGTGTCCAGTGCCTATGAATGTCAGAGATGGACCAACTTTTGTCCACTTAAACCATTAGTCCATTTTTTCAGACAAGACAAAACAGGCTCCAGCACTTTTAGTAGCTTGCCAAAGACACTAAGAAGTTCAAAAGCATTTGGGATTTGAAAACACGCTTGTCTCGTACAGTCTTGTTATTTTAGTGCTTAAATAGGAAAAACAGATAATTGTGTATGTGAGCAGATTTTTAAGCACATAAAGGCACTCCAGGCCTCCAAACCGATATAATAAAAAGGATCTTGAAAACCTATTCACTTATATATGTTAGAAAGCTTTCGTCCAAGATTTTAAACAGCATATACAAAAATAATGGTCAAGCCTGTACTGGCCCTCAGATTTTTTGTGCCTATTTTCCTTTTTGGAGACACATGATGTAATAACATGGATATTGTATTTCCTGAATCTAAATGCTTATTTCTCATAACCATAAAACCCTTGAAACTTCAGTAATCTTTCATACCTCCATTTGAGTGGTTTATTATGTCCCTTCTGGCTCATGCCTGATTTTCATAAAGGGATGGCAGACTATCGTTAAGGTAGGAAGCATCTCGTTGGGTAGCAACACCCTGCTGAATGAAGCTGAAAATAAGTATTGAAATCCAGCTCACACTCTGATATCTCAATACTGCATCCACCCAGAGGGGCAATGTCTAACTTGCATAAAGGAATCACAGAAGATCTGAGAAGACCTGGAGGAAAGGAGGTAGTTAAGAGGAAAGCTTTTCAGTTCCAATTTCTATCAGAAATAAAAAGATCCAACATACAGCACTCATGATGAGAAAATTTATTAATTCAGTAAATCAGAGCCAGGGTAGAGAGATGTGTTTAGTTGGTACCAGGGAATATAATTTTATTTCAGGAAAACCACCAGAAGCATGTCCTATATCACTGTATGGGACATGAGAAGCATTACTAAGGGAGTCTGGGAATATTTTTTAAATGGCTTTCAGAAAGTGGGATTTTAAAAAAAAACCCTCATATTCCTTGATTTGGTGATTCTGTTTCAAAAAATACTTAGTCTACTAGAAATAAAACAGCATGATTGTGTTTATATCACATTTTAAAAAGTTATCACACCATTGCTTTGAAAAATTTTGGAGACTATAAAGAAATATTTTGAACAACTTACCATGTCTTTCTTCCTGAAGATACAATGGTATTTTCTATTTTAAAGCCTCATACTTCTGAAATTCTAATATCCATTCACTTTTCTGAGCACAGGCACTACACTAGACAGTTTGCATACACAATGCTTTCTCCCCTCCCAAAATAAGTACTCTGCAAGTTGTGTTACTATTTCCCTTCTCAATGAGGACATTGAACTTCAAGGAAACTGATTTGTCTACTTTCATGTAACTTTCACTGATCTAACTATCACTGATCTTAAGTTCAAATCTACGCTGTTGAGTTTTTAAAGTTTATTTTTTTCATCATGTGTTTTCAGTACATAATGATCACATACATCCCAGGGGATAACACGGTTCAATTCTTTCTTCCTGTTCCCTTCCTCTCTCCTTTCTTCAACCTTTCTCTCCCTCCCATTTACAAAAGCTCTATTTCCATTTTTCCTTCAATTATTTTCCTTCATTTCCCTTCCCATTTGAACAAGCTGTTTGACTTCCTAATATCTCCCTCCCATTTTGCTCTTTTATTTTGGCTTTTCACACAATAAAACACTGTAATAGGTAAACCTGCATGCCTGATTAAGTTCACTTAAGATTTAAATTGGAGCCTTTGCCTCCTCACTGAATGCTCTGAGAATTCTACTTAGGGCAGGCAGATTTACCTATTACAGGTAAACCTGTTAGCTGATCAAAATTTTGATGTGACATTTGTAAAGTATAATGTCTTGAATCAAATATGACGACCCATGCACTTTCCTACTATTTCTTAAAGTACAAACCTGTCGGGAGCCATAATTTCTCAGTCTCTCATGATGTGTTTAACCCATTAAGTTTGTGCAGGTCACGGCTAATGCTGAATTCTAAGAAACCAGACAGGAAGCGTGCGGTGGCTGCTTACCTGCTCCAATAACTTGTGCCCATTGGCGTGAGCCTGCAACATGGCATCATTAACCAGCAAGTGGACATTCGGGAGCACATGTTCAACGTCGTACGTCCCGCGCATCGCATTTGACAGCTCTTCCAAGGACCGGATGTACGTATGCCAGTGGGGATTGAGCTCGGCCATGTGTGCCAGGCAGCCCCTGACCACATTAAGGCAGTATCCCATACAGGGCTTACTGAGAGTCAGGCCCTGACAGTGCGGGCAGTACTGCATCTTCAGGAGGGCTCTGCTGCACTCTTTGGAGAAGTGGAGATGGTCCGTGGTGTTGATGACTTCAATGGCCAGATTGACAGCCTGCAGAAAGGTGCGGCTGGGCAGCAGAGACCTCCCCATCTGCCCCATCACTCTCTTGGGAATACTGCCAAATGGACTAATATCCTGCCGAGCCATGCGGATGCATTCTGCATATTCCAGGGAACTGTCAGTCACGCCAGGATTAATGAGATGGTTGTAGACCAGAGGAAAAAGACTGTCAAAAAATCTGTTCACAAATTCTTCAGGACTGACATCTGCCCCAAATAAATAGAGTCCCACATCAGTGAAGAACTCTTGAACAGACGCAGCAGCTTCTAAAGCCATGTTCCTGTAGGTATTGCAGAAAAGTCTGCTGGTGTAGTTCTCTGCTTGTCTGATGAGGGTTTCAAGGGTTTCTGTAACACAGAAAAGGTACCAGTTACACCGGCTTAGTATTCATATTAAAAACGGCCTATTTGCTCCGGAAGTAAAACTGAGTTTAGTGCACCTAACTAACCTAAGACTCAATCATAAAACCAAATGCAGTTTTCCAAGGACAATGGCTGGACAATAAAGGGCATTAAAACACACAAGATTCATAGTAACATGTTTCGTACAATCAAAGTCTACTAATAAATTCAGAAATCAAAAATAAGTTTTATGTATGGGTAGTTTCTTACTGATCTTATTTTATAATCACTCATATCCCACTAATGATAAATGCAACTCATATACTGAGTTCACTACTTATAAAAGATGGCAACATTAAATATTTGATCTTCCATATACTGTATTTTTATACTTTTCTTTCATCTTTCCAGAATAAAAGTAGACTATGCATTAGTTACTACAAAGAGAAACCAAATTATTAAAAAAAATTAATAATTCTTTCACTTTTTAACATGCGGACACTAAAAAGTAAGTAAAACACTTTGTAATTAGACCACCTGTAAATTATCAGGCCTCATTAAGCAGTGGGAAAATTATGAGTGATTTTATATTGTGATAGTAAATAATAATGACCTCCTTATCAATTATGTTCCGCTGTTCTTGTCATCTTATCTTCAAAGACTACTAAGGGGTATCTTATTTCTCACCTAAGTAATTGATGCTCCCAAATCAATTTCTCCACAGAAAGAACTGAGAATAATTTATCAGCAAATTAAGGGAGAAAATGCTGAAAATGGGATCAGAATAATCAGCAAGTTAAAATGGTATTTCAAAATGATGCCATTAAGCAGCAGTAAGTTAACTCAGCTATGCTAGTAATTATATTTCATCATTAATGCAAATAATGATACCTGGATTGTATCATCATGTAATTAATTATAAAAATAATCAATAAAATTATCTCCCATGGCTCCAATCTCATAGTTATTTTTAATTAGGCTGTAGAAGATCCAACCATAATTCAGTACCCAAATCACCAAGTATATTATATGAAGAAATGAAAGAACAGTAGAAAAAAAAGAAAATCAAATAATAAAAGCAGAGATTCAGGAAAAGCAGCTAATAAAATAGAACTGGATAATAATATGTAATATTATTCTCATAAAAGCAAAAGAAAACAAATAAAAGACAAAAACTTTATTTTTCATGAAAAGTACAAATGAATACAATCTCCTGAGCTTTCATTTTGCTCTGAGACTCAGTCTACCAGGCTTGAGGCCTCAGTGTAATATAACTAGGTGCATCTGTCCTTCAATTACAGGGAACAAGGCTTAAGGCCATTGCAAATCTGTTAGAACACAGAATACTACAAATTAAGGAGCCTGTTAACAAGATAGGACTCCTGTGTCTATTCATTCCCAGTGCCCACTGGACTCACAGGTGTCTCCACCCTGCAGCTGGTGAGTTAGACATACCCTGTCTGGCTGGGTCACACTGAGTAAAGAGGAACTGTATTGGGTTTCACGGGATTATATACTATAGTAAGTACATATATATAACAAAACTTCCTATTTAAGACTCTCTTTGTTTTATTACAAACATGCCCAACCTGGGGGAGCATGTCTTCACCAGCAGCAACTTCATAACAGCAACTCGATCAAAATGTGAAAGAATAAGGAGATGGTAACTGGAAGCTTCAACTGAGCGATTAACTGCTCTGCCAAGCTTGATAGTATTAATATCCACTTTCCCCAAATGGCCTAATCACTGGATGCATATGAGAAAATACAATTTCCAGGTCCCTTCCATTTTGAAAGGTCTTTCTTGACCCAGGAATCTACATTTACTGAGGAACCCAGGTGATGCTTTTGACACAGCCAATGTGAGCAACATGTAATTGCAGATACGGATAGATGATCTGTCTGTTCTTATAGAGAAGGCTGACTTGTGTTCTACCATGACAGCCCGACCCACAGCTTCAATCTCAGCCACAACTGCTGCATTCACAAAGCCACAGAATTTCTGTGAAAACCAAATTGCACTGTTGTGGCTTGAAGTAAAATGAAACTTGTAAGCTTATGTTTGTCTCCACAGGATAGACTCCACTTTCTCATCTGCATGTGGGTAGCTCTTGTTAGATAGGTCTTAAATGACCTTATTTATCAATAATATTTAAAATATGCTTGCAAAGTAATGTGTTTATTGAGATTAACAAAGGTAGTTAAAAAGTATCCATGTATCACATCCATTCTTATATGCCTTCCACTAGGATTTCCAAGGTGTGTGTTACAGATGAGTTTGTGCAATGAACATGCGCCGTATTATTCTCTGTGGAATGAAATTTGAACGTTGCTGACTCAGAATACAAACATTCTGTCTGATTCCTGCCAACTCTAAATAATGGCTAAACATTCATTCTTTTAAAAGTCAAACATAGACTCTTTCTTTACACATTCCAAACCCAATAAATTCAAATACAGTAACTAGGGCCAGCAATATAGCTCAGTGGCACAAGAGCCTTCCTCACACGTCCAAGGTCTTGAGTTTGATTCTCAGTTTAATATATATATATATATATATATAGTCACTATGAACTATATGGAATTTATCTTTCAGTAACCATAATTCTATGTTTTTAATTTATTTTGTGAAAACAACATTATTAGACAATATATTTGTTATTTAGGAATATTTATTCAAAATAAAAATACAGTACTTGCAAGTATCATTTATTAAGTTCACTCACACTAATAGTAATAAACTAATTCTAATTACTGCTTGAGTTTATAATTAAAAAATACATTTCTGACCAGTCTCACATTCTGATTGTATTTTATCTCAGATTAATCTTCCTCTGATTCAGTCTTACTCTTTTCTGAAATAAATAAACAAAAACAAGAAACACAGTCATGAAATTTTAAAACCTCAATATAATATATAATTTTAGCTTTCATAACTGTGTATTATTTTAGTAACTTTGCAGGAGAGATTACAATTCAAAGATTAACAATCTTACAACATTGTGAATGTCTAAACAAAAATAGATGATAAAAAGAGGCTTACTTTGTTGGTTGTTCACTGTTACTATTATCACAATTTAAAGATGTCTGTGTTAAATTTGATATTGAAACATTCCAGTCAATTGGATTATATAAACATGTCATATGTATATTTTGTGAGGGATTTTTTTTGGAGGTGGGGAGTATACCGGGGATTGAACTCATGATCTTGCACTTGTTAGGCAGGCACTTGTGCCATTGAGCTAAACTCGAGGCTTGTGAGTATATCTGTGATCATAAAAGTTTCTTAAATCCAACCAAAGAAAACTATTAACTCTGTTCTGCATACACATTAGTTTTAGCACTTATGGGTAAACATAGTTTCATGAATTTTTATTTTTGATCTCCTCAAAAAATTTTAATGCATGAAGAGAGGAAAAGAAAGTGCTCTAAAGAATATAACTGCATATATGTTTAAGTGTGTAGGATTGATAATCATATTACTAAGTTTTTGTTGGATTGTTCAACAGAACTGTTTTCAGTCACACAGTTAGAATGTCTACTTTGTATGCTTTAATTTTGTAACTTGAACAACTATTTCTAACAGGACAATATGTAATTTATCAACCAGTGATTTCTTACCTTATATTGTTTTGAAATTATGTATTATTTCTACCCCTTTTCTGTTTTGTTTTTTTCTCTTTAAATAAAATTTTTACAAAATTTTAATGCATGAACCCATACCAAAATTAACAATTTAGAATCCAAATCACTGGTTAATTTTTTTAATAATTGTTAAAGTAACAGTTGATAAAATTTGGAATTAAATTTACAAAAATTAGTTGATATTAACTCTGAATCTGAAAAGCTATCACTCTGTTCTCAGATCATGTTTATTAATGAGTTAAGATTTATAGAATTGGAGCCAGGGATTTAGCTCAAAAGTACAAAGTCATGAGTTCAATCCCTAGTACAAAAAACAAAAAAAGATTTATAGAATTAACATTATAATATTAGCAAGAATTTAAGCATTTCAAAGTATTTGTTGTTCAAACGAATAATCCACATACAAAATTACTTTTTATTAATCCAAGGTAAATTAGGTACTGAGTAATTTGTCTATCTACCTAATTATTAAAGAGAAACTATACTTTTCATTACAAAGTTTAAATACATAGCAAGTGGACCCCATTTAAATTATACAAGTAGTAGCATTCTATCCACATGCTGAAGATATATAACTGAAAATAAACATTTCCCAGGTTTACGTAAGGAACTTAGAGAATAGACTATAAAAAAAACTTTTGTGTGTTTGTCATTGATAATTTCAATGAGTTTCTCTTTCTGTGATAGCAGATTAAATTTGTCAAGACAGAAAAATTTCCAGCTTCACTCTGAATTCCTGAGTGGTAGGTAAAATGAAAGGCTATAATCTGTCTGAATAAAAAATTGTAATATTTGCCACTTTAATGAAAAATTAATTTATACATAAAACCATTTATGTATAATCTCACTAAAAAGTGAAGTTAGAATGCATGACATTTCTCGACATCTATTTCAACTGTCAATATTAACATTCTGTGAAAATTTCATGAAAAACACAAGATGAGGAAGATTATTTCAACTTTTCTAAGCCCTTATTCCCTTTATGAACTTTTTACCATACAGAAAAGTGATCACTGATACTTAAGTTATGAATTTAAATTTAAATGAAATACTGGAGATAAAATTAAGTGATACTGATTATAAAATTAACTGTAACAAATCGCAAAATCAGAAAGATTTCTATGGAAGTGGACAATGGGAGAAACTTGATATTTAGGGCTTTTATGGGTTCAAAGATAAAAATTGATTCCAAAAGGTAATGATCATGAAATAACAATTATAATAACTTCTCCACAATTACATGAATAGACATTTTATGTCTCTTTTAATACATTTTCATATTTTTGATTTATGAACATTTTAAAATAGAAAATGTTAAGTGTCCACTACACTTTAAGGCTACAGACATGCTCAAATAAGCAATGAAATAAATTTAAAAAATGAATCATATCAACCATAGATAATCAGATAATTTTACAATATATATATACAGGTTTAAAATTAATTTTCAAAGGTAAGTTACATTTTTGTGCATTATAATTCTCAAGTCACAGATGGTGTTACTGCAACAGGTATTTCACTGTTACTCTGATGCTTCAGAGCTACTTTGTACATGACATGATGTGTTCCATGCATTAAATTACAGACTGATGGGCAGAGAAGAGGTCACATTAAAAGTAATTTCTCATCAGTTTTTATTGCACCTATGTTAAAACAAATGACCATTTCACTTAGCTTTTAAAACTGCTTTCCATGATTTTAACAGTAACACATTTAATAATTCATCCAATCATCAAAAGACCATTACAGTTACTCTGAAGATATGCATATGGAAATAAAGAAGTAATTATATATTTTCCAGCCTAGATGTTTTTATGCTGAATTCATCCCATTTATTTGCATATTTCCTCATTTTTTCGGAAAGTAAAATGTGTCATAAAAGTTCTCTGGGATATTAATTTAGTGACATATTTTAATGTTATGCAGTATGGTTTATAATATAATTCTTCAGAAATTAGTCATCTATACAAATAAATAGAGTGGGATATTAATCTGTATCACCAAAAATTAGCATATTGGTAATTAATCTGGTCTGCTAAGACAAGCATTGCATTAGAAAAATGCTTTTTCAACTTTTCTTTATCCTCATTCCCTCTTCATTAATTTGGGTATCACAGTGCATCACCTTTATTTCTAATATAGTTTTATAATCATTTATGCCCTAAAAATCAATATAGATTTTACTATAAATTTAAACTCAATTAAGCATTTATGTAACATAAAATCAGTGCTGAACAACTAACTATAAATTATTTCACAAATTCTTGTGAGGTGACGAATTTAAATCAGATTGTCCAATAGACTCCAAGAACTAAGATATACTACCTAGAAATTACAAAAAAAAAAAAAAAGAATGCAGAACAGTTGTTGACTAACTTATATAATCATCTATTTTCACATGGAACAAGTAAATCAATACCCTTTATTGTTACGTCTCCATCCTTTTTTGTTTTTCCTATTTTTAGTTAATTTCACATTTTAATATATGGTTCTCGTTTATGTAATTAAGTAAAAAGTTTCACTCTACTATTTCATAATTTGTGCCTTCATTTTCTATTTTAGACCCCTAAAGAAAATAAAACGATCCATATTTTTGTTTCTGTTGTCACCTTGTTTCTCTCATAATAATTCAGCCCTACATTCACCTACTCAGCATAGTAGGAAAAAAGTGTAACAGCCAACGAATGGATATGCCTCTTTACTACAAGGAAATGGAGAAGAGCAAATAAAAAGCAAGTGATGAAATACTGTTTTACACAACTCTGGGCTCATTTGTTTATATCTAATTCATCAAAAGATAACAAAATTATGTTAATTGATCAACCTATTGCCAATAGGAACCTGTATAAATTTAGCAACTATATCCAAACTAACATAATATTTGTTCCTGTGACAAACTTTAAACTGGACTTAAGCAAACTGTTTTAGGCAAATGCTTTACAGATTGGCCATTTTAGATAAAATAATCAAGAAAACAATTTCTAAGGAGGCAACACATGAGCAGAGGCTTCTGTGAGGAAAACATGCCAGCTGTGGGAAGACGAGTGGATTGTGTGGGCATTGAAACCTGGATGCAAGATCACGAGGTATGAAGAAGCTGCCAATTGTGAAGAAAACAGGAACATGGATGTGATTTGAGCCCAAAGGTAAGAGAAGTTGGAAGGGCCTGATCACAGATGGCTCAAAGACCTAGTGTTTAGATTGTATATATGGGATGGGAGGCTACCAGAGAATTCTGAAATGGATAATGTGATCTGGTTTGCAGCTTCATGGGTCCCAGCAGCTGCTGGGTGGAGAACGGAGTGTTGGGCCAAGGGCAAGTGCAAGCAGCGAGCCCAGCTAAAAGGCTACAGAAACAGTCTGGCTCACAGATACCAGGGTGCTGCATTGTGGTGGTGGAATAAAGATCATTAAATAATTACACTGTCCACATGCATGGAAAATTATCCCATAGCATGTGTCATTGTATGGCCGAGTGTGTGGGGGACATGACAAAGGAAGACTGAGGTGTGGGGCTCAGCAGCTGGATGCACAGTGGTGCCCTTAATAGAGTCAGGAAGCCCACAGAGGCACGCTGCTTGTGTGTGCTGGGGTGCTTCAGCAAAACACAAGCACAAAACAGGACAGGAGTGGAAGCAATGCACAGAAAACTTCTTGCAAATGTTTAGTATAATGGAGTCAAAGAAACAAGATAGACCCTAAAGGGGTTATGAAGACAAAGCTTTGTGATTCCAGTAGGATAAGGAATTCACTGGATGTTCAGATAGCAATAAATTAATGCCCAAGCAGGGGAGACAGCAATTGTTGGAAGAAAATCCTCAAAGAAACAAAAGGATGTGATCCAGGGCACTCGTGAAAATGACAACACTGGACACTGTAGTCGATACTGTCATGGCCAAGAATGATGGCAAGAGAGGTGAAAAGAAGTGAGTCAGATAATGAAGGCGAACTTGGTAGAGACATGATCACAAGTCTGGTAAATGGCAGCGTGAAAGCCCAGCAGGTGGTGAGGCTTCAGGCAGGCATGTCAAAGGGGGTTTTCAAGGAGAGCAGGAGACAGAATGTAGGACAAGAAGCACCACTGCTCAAACACAGGGTGTCAGTTGCTTGTTGCTGCTAATACAAATTGCTCACACAAACTTGATAGCTTCAGCACCAGTAATTAGAAATTATTCTGGATGCCAAAATCCAATCACAGCACTTCTGGGCTGAAACCAAAGAATAGATGGCTTGCACTCCCTCTGAAAGCTCTAGGGCAGAGAATCTGTTCCTTTCTCCCAGCTCTTGTATTCCTTACAGTTGTCTGATTTATGCTCACATCTCTCCAATCTCCATCTCTGGTCACACTGTCTTCCCATTACTCTCTCTCTCTTTCTCTCTCCCTCTGTGTGTGTGTGTGTGTGTGTGTGTGTGTGTGCGTGTGTGTGTGTGTGTATGTGTCCACACAAGTGAAATCTCCTCATGTCACCTCTTTTTAATTTTTCTTAGAGAAAAAAAGCAATACAGAAAAAAGGGTAGAAATAATAAAGAATTTCAAAAAATAGTAACATTAAGAAATCACTAGATGATAAATTACATATTGTCATCTTAGAAGTGTCACTTCTTTTAAAAACCATTATAAATGAAGTTGAGAATGGGATTTTTGTGGGTAAGATTATGTCAAAATTATAACAAAATAAAAGAATAAAATCACACACAATTGAACAAAATTCAGAGGTCACTCTTAATTTAGTGCATTAAGACCTCATGTGGGATAATCAAAATTAGCTATTGAAGCTATTCTCATTTTTTAAAAACTAACATGTATTAATCTGGTGAAAATAAATGAACAGAAGGAAGAGTGAAGGAGGTAAGAATGGTCTTTTCAGACCCATTCAGCTATTGATCACTTGAATTGATATATTGATTATTTCAAGTTGAAATTACTTTGGAAACTGTAACTTCAGAGTCATTTGTTTGCCTTCCTTCAAGTGCAGCAAGACACACGAATTCTTTGGGGAGGGGCGTTCTCCACACACGGAGGATACAAAACAGTCTTATCCCTACAGACTGGTAATCAGGGTGCAACGAACCTGAATAAGCAAACTCTGAAGCAATCTTTATTGTTCACTAGCTTATACATCTCCCCACATGTTACTCTTAGTTACATGCTAGAATTTACCGTCCTAAAGAACCATTTGCCCTCTTATTCCTTCAGGAATTTATTGTCCATGTCTAAAATGCACAAAAGCATCATACGTTGGTCATATCTTTGAATGTCATTCTCTTGTGAAGAGAATGTAAATGTAACTTAAAGTGACTAAAATGTCTACATTCTTCTTGTTAATTAGCTCTTGTATTAGTTTCTTAGATTAAAACCAAAAGGGACGCAGTGGGGATCCCTCTTACAAGACCTGCCTGCTCAGCTAAGAATTCCCTATTGTTTCTAATTATGAACTGGAAAAAGTATCCTAATATTCAGGGAAAAAAGATACCAGATAAATTCACTATCCCTAAACAAACTCCTGAGAAATAAATACTCTTGCTCTTCTATTACCTCCCCCCCCAACCACCGGAAAAAAAAAAAATTATGCCAGAAGAGAATGAAAGGGAACCTGAAAATGCACTAAATTTTAGTTAGAACAAGGAGGTGGGGTTTATTTCAAAGAAATGCTTGAGGATCTAGGCAAGGCTCCTGGTTAAGGTGCATAAAGTCCGTTAGAGAATCAGGAAGATTTAGGCAGCTGGGGAGAGGCATGTGATTAGTTCAGATTAGTGTCATACTGAGCCACAAAATGGCTGAGGTTTCCACTTATCCCTCCCTCACCACAGGTAATGGCTTCGCCTCAAAGTTCACAGCCCTAGCTACTCTGGCCCAGCAGTGGTGAAACTATGGCACACGTGCTGTTGGTATCGCTGAAAGCTCTAAAAGGTTCACCATCCCTGCTCTGGCTTCTAACCCTGATGCCGCTGATGCTCTTATCTTCTGTATAGTGAGCTTTACTTCTTTCACTCAGTCCTCTGTATCCTAGGCCAGGCATCTTGGCTCTTGTTCCATAAAATCATCTGCAAATGACAGCACCACTTTTTTGATATAAATTGAAACTCCCAGTGAGTGATTTCCACACTTATCCGTGCAGCTTCCAAAGTTTTGGACTTTAAAACCTTGAAACTCCTAAAACTCTGTTAATAAACTGGATACGTTTAGCGTGGTGGGTTATATTTATGTACATATATTGGTACAATAATAAAATTCAGAATTATCCTTTAAATAAATTAAGTCTACCAAGATAACCACAATGGATGTAATTATATTAAAATATATAACACTTTTCAAAGAAATCAGCTCTATGTTACAAACTGAACAATTAGTAGGAAGAATGTTAGTATTTTACATCACTGCAAATCCCATGAATGGCTGGCTGTCTTGGAAAGGACTGCATTCTCATACCTGTCCCTGCATGCGGTCTGTTACAGTGTGAGATTCTGGATGAAAAACATGAAATAAATTCTGCCTCATACAGATAGGTAATTTTTAAACACAGGGATACGAAGTAGCCTTTCAGATCTTTGTTAATATTATTCTCTGATATTATACCAAAACAGGACAACTACGAATTGTTCTTCTAGTTGCAATATAGAACATGAAGAAATATCATTGAATATTGTGTATTCCATTAACTAAAATTCATTGCTTAGCTTCTCTCTCTAATTGGTTATGTTACCCATCAGGATTTTGCAAGTCATGGACAGACATTTGAAAAATATGAAGATTTCCCCAAAAATGGCACAATTCATCACCTTTGTAAGTATTACACAAGTGTCAATCTCATGGTGATGGACGTATTGGCTAAATTTATTATTTTATCTTGAAAGCCCAAATGTCATTGCCGTGGTTTGGGTAAATGTCCCCTAAAGATGCTTACGTTAAAGGCTTGGTTCCCTTTAACATATGGTGGGGGCTGTTTGGAGGCTGCTGAGCCCTGGGGCCCATGCGGATGTGTCCACATGCTCACAGCTGCATGCCTGGCACACCGCACATGTGAAACCGGGGTGCCTGGGCCCCACGGCTGGCCTGGGTCCTGCAATGGCTCCGGGGAGGAGGAGGTCAGATCAGAGCTGGCAGAGCAGCCAGCCTCACTGCGCACCCAGCAAAGGGTGCAGAGGGTGTGGGCCTTAGAAGAAAGACTTGGAGAGCGGAATCAGCTCGCTGGATGGGTGTACCCAAGGGCACGTGCAGGACTCTGCCTTCCTGCTGCCCGCTGGCTTCCCTGAGGAAGGTGCAAGTAGCTTTGCTCTACCACAGGCTCTTACCATGTTGTCTTGCTTCTCCAAAGCCTCGAAACAGAGACAATTGATTTGGGACAGGAATTTCCAACATGGTGAGCCAAAATCAGACTTTTGTCCTGGTAAGGTATCTCATTTTACCAGGGGACAGCTGACTGACAGAGTAATCACTAGGAATAAAGTATTAGTAAGTTGGCTTCCTTAAAATTAGAGGCTCATTTTATTCCAAAAAAAAATGGTATTTGGGGAAAAGATGTAACTTGCTCCTTTTATATCTCAATTTCAAAATTGCCTTTCATTGAGATAAAAATTATATTTCAATGTACAAAAGACATGCATTATGCACTTTTCTAATTTTATCACACAGAATATGAAAATATGTGTATGTGGAATGGAAGGTCTGTATCTAACAAAACGAGTAAAGTTTACTGTTTCATGGGGACACTTCTACAACTGGCTTCTAAAAAGTTTGTAGAAATAAAACATAACAATGATTACTAACACCCTTTGGGGCCACTAATTTAATTTTGCTAAAGTAGTAGTTTTGCTCACCATTGATTTTGAAGCATTAATGCAAATATCAATACAAATAAAAAGGCAAAGAATAATAACATGACAATAGTTCATCCATCAATAACACTCTGAAAGATCTCCACTATTCCAGAACATATTTTGAGAATTGCTGTTATAGCAAACATATTTATGTAAGCTCTAATAACTTTAAAGCATAACATATCAACCTATATCCCCTTTTTACTAATGATTCTTCTCTATTTTCTCAGTACCTTTCCAACTTCCTTAGTTTGAGCATTAGCATCAGGCTTCTAGACAGCAAGATTCAAGGTTTTAAACTTGCATTTCCAATGTCTAATTAGTCATTGATAACTCTTCTTTTGAAAACATTTCTCTTAATCTTCTCATTTCCAGAAGATTAAAACTCGTCTCACCCAAACTGGAATATACCCGAGAGGGTTCCTGCTGGTTCTTCAGTCCACTGGTCTTCCCTCCAATTCTGAACATTTGAAATGTTTCTATCCTTCTTTTCACCTATTTATTTAAGTACACTGTTCACTCCAGGAGCAAATCCAAACCTCATATAATTAAGAAAGCAAAAGAATTTTATTTGCATGATGAAATTTCTAAAACATACCTAAAATGATATCCAGAAGCAAGAAAAGCCATTTTGTTAACCAGTACGTGGCATTCTAAATTGAAATGAATTAACTGGGCTTATTTCTCTAGCTACATAATGATAACTAACTACATTTAAAAAAAAGTTAACTCCATAAATTCCACAGATACACTGGGGGTTTATCTCAGCGGCACAAGTGCCTGGCTGGCAATCTCCGGTACAGAAAGAAAGAAAGAAAGAAAAAAAAAAGAAAAGAAAAGAAAAGAAAAGAGAAAAGAAAATTTCCACAGATACACAAAGCAACATCACTAGCTAAAAATCTTAACATCCTCTAAGTAACTAGAATTATTTAGTTTCCTTTGTTGTAGTTACATTAATCATACATTATATGAATTCATGACATCATTTTGATCATATGTATCATTCTAAGATTTCTCATGAATTCATGGGCTCTTCTTAGTACCAACAAATTTTGGTAATTTTTCCCTAAAAGTAATATATTCATGTGTATCACAGCTTCTTAAATCTCCCTTGTGCTATGGGTGTTGAAATAATTTCTTACAGCATCATCTTTAAAATACGTCAGTTTCTATTAGCTTTATAGTAATGGCTAAAGAACTTCACTGAACTTCACTGAGTCATTATATACACTTACACTAGGGTTTAATGTTGATGAATTCTTACTACCACATGCTCTAATATATGAGAATGGAGGGGAAAAAATACGGCTTTGACTCTACTCTGGAAACTTTTGAACAACCTCATCATGGTCCTAAAGACCTGCTGAATCACATAAGCCGACTGGCGTGTTTGTATGTTCATTAGTTACAATGAGGCAAACAGAAGGAAAGAAAGTATTCAGCCCAGAGTTACAGACAGCTTGATAAATATAGTTTCTGCCTTGACAAGAGAGAAACTTCTTCAGAAAGCAGGCAATCTTTCAGACGGTTACATTCTTTCCAAATCGCAAGAGGAAAAATTTCAATACCTTCTGATAACTGAAATAGGTTATAAAGCACAAAATAAATCAAAACAGGAGGAGTTCGTTTTACTACAAGATTCATTCTCCCCCCCTCATAGCTGTAACAGAATATACTCTATGAGTAATATGATCAAAAGGAGAAAGAATAGGGTATAACAATCACGGAATTGAGCTATAGGATGCTAGCTCTCCTTTCTAAATTCACTAGAAGCCTAAATTTAAAGTTGAAGTGTTCCAAAGACATGACTTTTAGGAATGAACATTTAAGACAATTATTAATTGAAAGACATTAAATTATCAAAAAAAATCATGAACATTCCCCAATTCAAAAGAAATTGTGTGCCTTACTTAAAAGATTTAAAACAGACTGGAACACCACTTTACTGCAGTTTTCCAGAGCAAGGTCAAAGCATTTGGAATATCACTGTATTAGCAATAAAAGAGAACTTGACAGACTAAACTAATTTTCATCTCCTGGATGTCTCCACAACCAGCTCTGAGGTTTCACTCTTCTACTAAACCAAAAATAAAAACAAACCTTCCAGTTTAAAAATCTTTCTCACGGTTCTAATGCCATGCTTAATACAGTCAATGTAGCTAACAGTGTAGCTAACACACTAAATTATATAAAACTAGAGATTAAAATTATTACTTTTCTAAAATTTGTTTTGCTGGAAATGGATATTAGCTCACATTTGAAAAGCATTAAAAACTAGAAAGCATTATTTAGGAAAGTGCTAAGTAATATTAAGTTTTAATGGAGCCAGTGAATAATGATACCTCTGTATTCCACTCCTACTTTTAATTCCCAATTTTTTTCAATTTGCAAGAATTATGCATGGTGCTGTTTACATTATTTTTTACAATGGACTCTGATACAATCATAAGCATTATTTATTTCACCAGTTTTTCCACTTTGCTCATGTTAAAGTCTGTATTTGCTGTAGCAACAATTCATTTGTATTTTGTATTCTCAGTTGTCATGCAGATTCTGCTTCCACACAATACAAACATGCGACCTGTGCCCACATATGGGACACACACAGAGTGTGGTCCTGGTGTCTACACATTATGCATTTAAGGGCAGCACACTTCTCACTCTAGCCATATACGAGAACGGCTTCTTACCAATTCTCTGGATGATACTTACAGTTATCTTGGTAGCTTAAATAATGTCACACAGTCTCCCATGTATAATTTGTGACAGTATACAATATAGTTAAGACAATCTTTTGTAAATAAGTAGAGGAAGAGGGATTGAAGCAGGGAGTGGGGAAAAAAGAGTCAAGATATGTGATGTGCAGGTACAAATTCCCTATGATGAATATGATTGTCATGTATATCTAAAACATACCAATACATTTAATTTAAAAAATAAATATTATAATTAGAAAAAAAGAAAATGTTTAGTTATCTTCCAACCATGAAGCCTGTTGTAGTGTTCAGAATAATTAAGTTATTCAAACAGGATTTACGGTGCCTGACGGAGAGCATAAAAGAAAACACACAAAATGTAGTAAAATTTTATCAGTAGTATTTTAACAGACATTTATAGCATTGAATGTACTTAAACTACTCAAAGTTGCTACCCAGTGTGTTAAACAGATTTCAAGCAATATCAAATATTACTTTTTTGTTATTTTTCTAAAAACATTTACAATATGTATTACAGTATATTGGTCAGTAGTGCCTAGCACATTAAAATAGGCTCCTATCCTATAGCAAAATCTCTTAAATCTCAATGTGCATAGGTTACTTTAAAGAAGAGTCATCAAGAGCCTCAAACTTAGTAGCTCTGGGGTAGGATCCATGTATCTAAGTTTTCACCAACCATGGAAACTTCTTAGCCGGGAATTTCTAAATACCCTCAAGACAGATATACAGTTTTCTTTATGAGCTAGGGTCTAATCTATTTTTCCACTCTGTCTTTTCCACTAGCTCTCTTTATCTACCTAGTTTAGCATCTACCACACATACAGTTAATGTTTTGTGTTTTCAAGTCTTCACAATTCCCTTTCTCCTTTTATCCTTTCCTATCTAGAATATTCCTACTCAGGGGCAAACGACATGTCATGCATGAAGTTTCCTTCATCAGTCAGTCTGTTAGTTGGTCCTTTTTGTCACTGGGTCAGACACCTGTGCAACCAACTAACTCTGTATTAGAAATTTTGGAAAAATATAGGATCAGTACTGTATACACATAGAACTATTTCCTTCTCAGTCCTCCTTAAACAATGAAGTATAACACTATCTATACAGCATTTACACTGTATTAGGTGTGACACATAATCTATGGATTATTTCAAGTACACGGGAGGATTTATATGAGCTACATTCAAATGCTATGCCATAACAAGTACTCTAGGATTGGCACAGTTTAGTGTCCACAGGAAACCTTAGAACCGATCTTCTATAAATATAAAAGAAAAAGGGTATATTTACTATTTAATACCAATAGACACATCACTGAATATGTGGAATGCACGGTAGTATTTCATAAGTATGTGATGACGTGTATATATGTCTACTCGCTGGCAGTTTACAAGGTCAAGGACCATACTTTATTCATCACATAATTCACTTTATAAGCGCCAGTCCTAAAACATTAGAAGTATCTATTACTTGTTTCTTGAGCAAAACATCCAATGTTACCATGGCAGTTCTTTATCAAATGAACTATGCACTCTAAATATTCTATACACATCATATGTGACATATTTAACGTCAAATTCAATTTTTAAATTTATTTTAAGAGCTATCTCATTACCCATATGCCAAATATGTTTTATCCCTTCACCCAATTTAAATTGCTTTGATACACAAAACAATATTTTTTTCAAAGTAAAAGAAAGTGCTCAAAATAAAAGAACAACTGGAATAGGGGATAGGATAATTTTAAAAAGGGAAAAACATTTTATACATATATATGTATACATATATGTGTGTGTATGTAAATATATACAAGGTAGATAACTATACTACTAATTTTTTAGTTCAATGAAAAGAACAGTTTGTGTTTTCATTTTCTAACTGATCTTTTTTTTCAAGCCTAAATCTCGTAATCTAAACAATTACTTTCAAGATACCAATATGCAATGTATTAACTAGTGTTCATTCCCTATTATTTTGAAATTCTGTATTGTTTTTATCCTTTATTTGCTTTGCTTTTAAAAGTAAATTTTTCAAAAATAACTATTTTGGGAAAAGATAATAACTGCAAAGTTCACTATTCAGATGTTTATACTTAAGGCTTAGTAACAAAACTTTCATAATCTTTTTCATTGTGAAAGACAAGGTATCTTGGACTCATCAGTTAATAAAGGAGAATAAAGACAAGAAGATATTTTGCATAAACAAATGAATAAAGATTTTCAGGGAACCCTTCTAATAATCAACGTGGATGGGACTGTGGGAATTTAGCTCAGTGGCATAAGCACCTTCCTGGCAAGCAAAGGTTGTGAGTTCAATTCCCAGTACCAAAAAAAAGGGAAACTGAAGACAGTTATAAGAGAATTTGGATTGCTACTTACAGAAACAGTTTTTAAATATCTAGAAATAGAAGTTTCCGCTTTAAGCAACCATTGGCTCTATTAAATCTAAACATTTATTAACCTTATACATTGCAATAGTGAGTTGGTTATATGCTGGGAAGTTTGAAAATAAAGACTTCCATGGTCCAACCACAAGGCAGTAAAGAAAGTGTATCCCCAGATAGGGCGACAGCAAGCATCAGGCTCGGAGAGGGCTGGGTGCGGAACCACGGGTGGTGATAGCAACATAATGTCTCTGGGAAACTTAAACGCTGGGTGCTGGGTGCCAAGTTTATTGGGACATATTTTATTTGAATAGTGTAAGGAAGTGTGAACCAAGAAAAGTGAAACATTAGTGCCAAGCTTACACACTGGTGTCTGGTCGGGAGCTCATCCCCTCCACCACCCGATCCTGCTTCCAGTTCTGGCCTTGGTACCTACCTCTAAGGTTAGCGAGTTAGAACAATCCTGTGTTCCTGCTCTTCATCAAATAGCAATAGTCCTAGTATTTATCTGATAAGTTACTATTAGAACTAACTCACTCTTTTAAAAGTCTTTGATCAGTTCCCAGAAGATAATAGTCTACTTTTTCTTAATTAAAAAATAAAAAGTCCTCACGGAAACTCTCATCCACTATCAGATATCTTTCCCACACCATGAACACAAACATTTACATCCTTATAATAGGATCACAAGACTGATGAAATGTTGTTTAGAGAATTACTTAGGAACTCTGTGGAATTAAATGTTATAATTTTTATCATTTAACACAAAGGCTTTTTTGTTCCTTTATAAAGCTGTCCTCCTCCTCTGTTTCATGATTAGAAGGAAGGAAGATATAAAACCTGGATTGTAAATTCCAGTACAGAATGAAAGTTAAACTCTCTGGGGTGCCAGGAAAGTTGCAGACGAGAGATCCGTCCCTTAGCAGACTACAAATATTATCTGAGCTCTTCTGACATAGTTTACTTAAGCAGAATATTGTTTTTAATTGTCTTTGAGAAGGTACTATAATTTTTTTGCTGCCAGATTATCTACAAAAAATTCTAAATCCCTTGGTCTCTAATAGATGAACTCAGTTTTGTTTCTATTACCTTCTAATTCAGTATGGTCAGGTACACCCTTTTCCCTTCTGGTCCTCCAGGTCTTTCCTAATGCCCTCAAATGCCTGCTCGTGCAAATCCCTCCAGCTGAGTTCCTTTGCCTCTCCGTTACACTGGCATTCTCTCACGTGTGACTTTAGCAGTCTTCATTGTATTCATCTGCTTATGAATTTGTCTTACTGAACCATGAGCATTCAGAAAACAGATGTTGAGGTATATTCATCTGAAACTTCCAATATTTTCCAGGGAGTCTGACATAAAGAAAACTTTCAGGGAAAAGATTTGAAGAATTACATAATTACTTAGGCCAGTTGGAGATTTTTGTTTCTTCTTTAAGGAAAATATACTCTCCTATTTTGGATGATGTCTTCAAGAAACTTGTTTACCATATTTCCAATTTGAATGGGGGTTTATATTTTTCTACTGATTTCTTTGTAGAACAAAAGATGAGCCCACATATATGTACAATAGGATCATGCTCTATTGATGACAATGATATTAAAAATTATATAGAATTCCAGAAGGAAAGAAAGGAAACAAAAAGTATAAGAGATCAGAAAAGACAAGAATGAAAATAAAGAAGAAAATAAATCTTCAATTTTTTTATGGAAATGAAATAGTATTTTTAATTTTTTATGTAATTTTAAAGTGGAAGTTATTTGTATATTATTGTACAATTAGAAATTTCCAGAAAAACGTAAATCAAACATAAAGATCTAGGAATTTCTATTATTTACTTCAATTTATTTCTTTGTTTCAATCTAATGTTCAAAAATGTCAATCAATATGAAAATCTGTTTATTGAAAATGAGAATGCCAAAGTATCCAGGTCAAAGTGAATAAACTTTGTATCACTGATTTTATAACTTCTCTCTTTTTTTTAAGGTTCTTGCTTTGTTGTTTGGATAATCCTATGTAGCTCAGGTTGGCCTCAACTCATGGCAATCCTGCCTCAGCCTCTCTAGTGCTGAGATTACAGGTTTGCACCACCATGCTCAGCTGATTTTGTAAATTCTGCTAAGAATCAGCATAAAAGGGAAAAGAATCATTTCTTTGCTCAAAGATAATCAGGCAGAGAGAACAAATATTTTTTTATTCAGTTGCTTGGCATTTCTTATTCAGTTGCCTTCAATGGATTGAATGAGTGCCAGCTACGCTGAGAAGGCAAATCAACTTTACTCAATCTGCTGATGCAAATGTCCTTCTCCTTCAGAAGCAGCCACATCAAACACTCAGGAATAATGTTTAACCAAATTCCTAGGCACCCTGTGAACCAGTCAAGTTGACACATTGTTAACCAATACACCGAAGTAACATCGAAGTAACCAATACACCGAAGTAATATTTGGAAACACTTATTTCAAAAGAGAACTCAAGTTCTCAAAAGAGAACTTGAGTTCTCTTTTCATGCAGATAGAGTTCAGTGATATCCATGTGGTGTCAGTTATAGATTTAAAAGGGAAATACTTATCATAATTAAAATTGTCATTGTCTGGCATATTTCTGGAAAAAATATGTTCTAAGACAATGCAAGAATGGAAATGACAACAATGCAAGTACAGGCCATTATAATGAGGATTTTAGGGGTTTTGTTTAACTGGAGAATACTGGCACCCACCCTGTCTCCAATCAAGAAGTATTGATTGAGTGCCTATTATGGATAGGTACTAAAGCATCTGAGATCAAGGAGTCCTATAGGGAGACATGAAAGTAAAAACAATAAAAAATAGATGAGAAAACTTTGACAAGTAACAGTGGACACCCTTGTTGGTGTTTCCATGAAAATGTTTACTGTACTAAATAGAGCGTAGTCCACAACCCTCTCCTAGAAGCTCATACTCAGAAGCAGCTACCTTCTCCCAGCTCTTCATGAGGGTGAATAAGCTCTTCTTTGAGCTGTTTGAATCTATTCTTCTAAGAGGGACCATAAGTCAAGCTAAGAAGTACCAAGTAAATAACAGGTATTTATTTGACCAGTTTGGTTACTCCAGAAACTCAGAACAGATAATCAATGAAAACGTAATACACAGTCATTTGAATAACCAAATTCTCTTGAAAAATGTTATGAATCATTCTTCTGGGGGAATAAGATACAAGAGAATATAGATTCTCTTTTGATTAAATACACTGTACCTTTATTTTTTTCATAAATTTGTTTTTATTTAAAGAGAAAAAAACCAACAAAACAGAAAGAGGGTAGCAACAATACAAAATTCCAAAGGGGAAAGGAAAAAAAAGAACAACAACCACAAAAAAAAAAAAAAAACACTAAGAAATCGCCACTTGATAAGTTACATACTGACATCATTGGAAATAGTTGTTCAAGTTACAAAATTAAAGCATACAAAGTAGACATTCAAACAGTGAGACTGTTAACAGTTCTGCTCAACATTCTAACACAAACAGTAATATGGTCATCTATCTTACACACTTAAACACACATGCAGTTATATCCTTTAGAGCACTTTCTTTTCCTCTCTTTTTTACAGTAGGAATTACACATTTTGGGTTTTATTACTCCTACAGTTCTTATTACTTTTTACACTTGACACACAATGTGATATTTATAAATATGATTTCTTATTTATTTCACTAATGAGGATAGCCTCAAGTTGGCTCCATTTGCCTATGAAGGCCTCAAGATCATCCTTTTTTATAGCTGAGTATTATTCCATTGTGTAAAAATACCATATCTTTTTCATCCGCTCTGCAGTTGATGGGCATCTTGGTTGTTTCCAAGATTTAGCTATTACAAATTGTGCTGCTATGAACTTTAAATGCAGGATTACTGTCTCACGATTATTCTCATCATCAATTGCCAAAACACACAACTAATGTTAACTGTGAATATGCAGATGTGAAACAAGTAACATATGAAAGAGTGAAAACTAAGTTAAATCAAAAACAAATCCCTATGGTTATTTTCATTGTATCAACCAAGGCACATGTCGCCCAAGTTAATCAACTTAATTAGGGTTAACTTGTGGTCCTTGTGCTAATTATGTCTACATGTCTAAAACGAAGCTCCTTGAGATGTCCATATTAAATCTAATTATCCTTTGTGACCACTTCCTGAGTCTTAATGGTTTGCCAGTGTCAAACATGAAGAGTAAATGCCAAATGATACAGCACTAGCTGTCATTAAAGTTGCCTTTCTGTATGCTTTCCTTGTTGGACAGTAAAAGAAATTTATAGCTCTTTTTAAAAAAGTCCTATCACTTTCTTCACAGAAGAAAATATTTTGACAATTTCATGCCAAGCTAGTTCATTTTTCACAATGGCCTGCAGTTGGACAGAGATAATCCTGTGAAAGCTGTTTTCAGGAACTAAAGCACAGTCCCAGAAATTATTTCATATCCACAGTTACACTCCACAGTTTAAGGGCCCCTGCAATGGGCGTCACCCCTGCAATTGACAAAAAGGGTTCCGGCCATGCCAAACTATTGACTGGCACAGAGAAGATGAGGAAACAAGACTGGTATCAAGTTGTTGGCACAGCCACGACCCCTGGTATTTCTAGTTGCTTATTTGCATTGTATCAGTCAAGGCAAACAATGCCCAAATATTAAGTTTCTGTTTGTTCTTTTTTCAATAGAATATAATCTAAGGTAATACCTGTCCTGCTTTAAACTTCCAAAATGAGATCCTTTTCTGATTTCTATCTCTCATACCTGCCTAATCTCACAATAACATTAAACTTGTCTTTGATTCATTCCCCTGGTTTATATCATTTTGTCAGGTTTTATTGCCTTTTATATTGTGATTGTGATTACCACCATGGTCTATACATATACATGTCTGATTACTGCAACACTCCTCACCAAACTCTTCTAATTCTAATCCCAACAGAACATTGATAGATTTATAAACACCAAACACTGCTACGTGCATTCGCTTATCAAAATATAGAAATTTTCTCTGCTGATTGAGACTAAACCAAAGTGTAATGCATTGGCATTTAAAGCTCTATATTTGAGGCCTATTATCCAGTGTCACCATGAGATTAAGTGTTAAAATTAAATTCTAATTCTGCCAAGAATTCTCTCTTCACAGTGCTTCTTAGCCTTGCTCATATCTCAGTTCTCTTCAGAAACCTCTTTCTTTCACTCTGGATTCACTCATTGTCCAATAAAACAATTGACATACAGGATGTTGTCAGATCTTAGCAAAACAGGCTTAAGACAAGTGACTGATAAAATGAGAGTTCAGACTTTCAAAAAATGTGTTAATTAATCACAAACATCTGGAGTCTTATCTATACATACATACACACACACACACACACCCATCACAAGTAAATACATCTCATCCTGGCAAATGGATTCAGGGTCACTGTAGATTACCAAACCTTCAGTGAGAATGCCTGGCTTTGAAGCTTTAGTTGTGACTTTTATGGAAATTTTACTTCTACAGATATATTTTAACAGAATGCACAGATAATGACTCCCTTCTTTGACTTATCCTTTATCAAAATCACTACAATCACTTTTGCTATCTCTGTGCTAGTTTCATTCTGCTTTACTGCTAACATCTCACTAAATTACTACTAATTTCCTTAGCTCTTTCTGTGGTGGAAATGATGAAGTTTTTCTTAGAAAGTTATTAGAGGATATTCTAATTAATGAGGCCACTAAAATCTGTTTTCTCACCAACTGTCTCACTGTGTGTCTGATCACTTTCACTTGATGGTACCTGGAACAGTCCCAGTTCTCTTATAGGGTGCTTCCTTAGCTTTGGCTAGGAGTTGAACTCAGTCTCACTCACCAACCTTGATCCTGCAGTCTCTATAATTCCTTCAGAACTGGATCATCATTCCCTGAAAGAAGAAAGTGTTGTCTCTCGCTTCCTTGCAGTGTGTTTATAATGCATATTTTCTATGGCTGCTGGTGGCTTACACAACTAAGTCCCTCTTCTGATGCAAACACATTCAAAGGATGATACTGAAACCATATTTCACAATATTTCTTGGTCTATATTCCACACATGGCTGTCAAGTTTCCTGATGCATTTGTAATTACTGGGCAGGATTACACTATATTTTTTTAATTTAAGCATTATCATTTGAAAGTACTCCTCTAGTAGGGCTTGTAAAGCAAATGGTGTATTAAGTAGTTAATCAATGTATGCTATTTTATCCTGGTGCAGGTTTTCACTTTGTAAAAATGAGTTGTTGTATTGTCCTTGTTTGAAAAGGTCACTGTAATTACTGCATTCACTTACAGAGATATAGAACAATGATTAATATGTATTTATTAATCATTTCTTATTTTATTGGTTATATTTGAAATTGTCAGGATTTTTAAGGTTTTCTCATAAACAATAAGTTCATGATTAACAAGAATGTATTGGACTCTTAAATCACTACCAAGGTCCAGCATTTTTACTTTTGGCAAGAATAATTTATTCTCCTAATATTGCATTATCTTTCATTTTTAGAGTTTGTATAGCAAAAGAAATAGAAATAGCATAGGAAATATTTGGATATACTCTAATATTCTTTAAAAATGTGAATAACAATAAAATATTATAAGTGGCAAATACACTAATGTCAAATACTCCATTTATTACATTATATGCATTTGAGAATTTGAGGTAAGAAGTAGGTAGTTACCAAAAACTTCACTTAGCCATTAAGAATAGAAGCTCATGAAACCAAATGCTATGCAGAATTTCATTTCAATGCCACGTGCTGTTTGCTGCTATGGTAGCCTCTGTGTGACGAACTCTAGAGAAGGTACCTGCTGATTTATACTGGAACTAAACCCTTGAAGACAAAAGCCCCAGTCTTGACCCCTCCCTTTGTGCAGTGCTCAAATTGCACTGAGAAACAAAGTATAAGTGTACAATAAATATATATTAGTAACCACTTACTTTTAGCTAATGTAGTTAATTCGTGACTAGAAACACCAAAATATAAAATAATAGATAACAAATATTGATTGCAGAAGGGTAAGGATGTTTACACTTTAAAAAGTTAGTATAACATTCAATAATTCCAATCAACTAAAAAGGAAAAGTTTCATGAGATTGAGAATCCATTGTCACTATCATTAATGACAAATATAAAAAGACATTTGATAAAATTCCACTGTTAAGTTGTTAAAACTCCACAGAAAGTAGTAATAGAAGAATTCCGCTTAAGTACAAGAGAATGGTTCTCAAAAACAAACAGCAGCACAATTCTTAATGGTGAACTGCTAAACTAACAGAGCCTATTATTGCTATTTATGTTCAAAATTGCTTTGAAGAGTCTTATCAATTGATATGGAAGAGAAATGAGGCAAAACTGTGTGAGTATTTTGTCTAAAAAAATAAGAGGCTGGGGAAAAGAATTAAGATATGTAGGAAATATGGTAGAGATAAATTAAAGAGAAAAAGAACTAGTATTAATATGTAAAATGAAAATATGCCTCATGCACAACACTTATAAAATGCTAAGAACCTTAGAATGAAATTAGTTAAAGTTGTACAATTTACCAAAAGATACAGTAGAAATCCAAATAAAAAGACATACCATTATTAGATAATATTTAATTCCATAAAAATATCAATTCTCCTAAAACTACTGTATTAATTAAAAATAATTTCAAATATGTTTAAATATCTAATAATGATCTCTCAAAAGATAAAAAACGAACACAGCGGGGACTGGTAAGCACGCCCTTCATCCGCAGGGAACTGCCTGGAGATCGGCATCTGGGCCAGCTCTGTTTGGCCCCGTAGCCCCGCCCTTCATGCCCAGGAAGTCTCCCAGAAAGCAGCATCTCAGCCTGTCTCTTTGGGATCCGAAAATCCCGGACCATAGAGTGGCCTGAGCTGTTTGGATCGAAAGTCTGTGCAGACCTGCATCTCGGCGTGACTCGTTGGGACTGGTAAGCACGCCCTTCATCCGCAGGGAACTGCCTGGAGATCGGCATCTGGGCCAGTTCTGTTTGGTCCCGTAGCCCCGCACTTCACGACCAGGAAGTCTCCCAGAAAGCAGCATCTCGACCTGTCTCTTTGGGACCCGAAACTCTCGGACCTGCAGAGTGGCCCGGGCTGTTTGGATTGGGAATATTGTGGAGACTGGCATCTTGGCCAGGTCTGTTTGGGATTGGGGACTTTTCAGAAACCAACATTTTGGCCTGACTCTTTGGGACCTGTAGGCCCTTCACTCGCAGGGAACCTCCTGGAGACCTGCCTGGGACAAGGCAAGGAGGCCTGGCCTGCCTGAGATTCCACAGGCTCAGGGGTGGCCACACCCAGCATTCGCCTTACAACTTAGGGAGCCAGGAGCCCACAGAGGGGAGTTAGGACTCTGTGAGGAAGCCAGGAGCCTG